>JBBPNG010000266.1:0-28887 GCA_038091095.1 Leccinum incarnatum
CTTATCCTGGTAACACTCGTTGGACACTTACCATAATAGTTAGCATAGCTTATCCAGACCGGCCCTAAGCTGGTCTGTGCACACATGTAATTAGTATAAATACTTGAATGCAGCAACCGAACAAGCCAGTCTTGTTCTGGTTGGATTCCCTCCATCCTATACTCTTCCCCCCAGTGTCTTTGTGATTGTTGAGGTGCCATAGTCCTTGTTGGATCTAGGTTGCCTTCATCTATAGGGTAGCTCCAGGGTGTACCAGAAATTATCTGCTCTTGCCATTCCTGACTAGTACCAGCTACAGTGAGGTGAACTGTGAGCATGGTATAGAGCACAAAATTTCATTCAAAAGCAACAACAACTTTGTTTTCCATGATTCATCTGCCAATTTGGTGGAGCCTGGGGGCATTGCAAGAAAGTTCAGTCATTCATTGATTGACATGTGAAGAATATGAAACTTAAAGATCACTTGCATGCTATATGGTTTAGTTCCATGCATGTCCATGAATTTATCGATGTGCTAATGAAAATATTTGCCAGATATTGCACTCCAATGGATGATCCTAGTAGATCAATAAGTATGACATCAGAGGATATTTTTTCCTCAAAATGTGATATGGGAAAAGGTAAGAAGAACATATGATTTGGGAGCTGCATTGACCTTATACAGTGAATTTGACAGATGCTGTGTACAGTTTCATTTATAGAGCTTAAGGAAGAAGGAGAGTCATTTGAGGAAGCAAGATACTTGGCTCTAGAGAGGGCAAAGGAAATATTTGAGGAAAATGATTACACTGGCATACTACAGGCTTTCCAGCAAGGAAATGGATGTATATTTATTTCATCAAAATTTGTATATATCACTCCTTTTCCTTTCCATTAATCAAACACTCCTGCCTTTTTGGTGGTATGCCTGCCAGTTCTTGTGTCATTGTACACATTTTCCCCTGGTACTTGTTCATTACTCATATTTTTTAGGTGACCTATCAAATATTTAACCAGTGCTTAGGAGAGAGCTGGAAAGCCTGGAAAGTATTTATATCATGTTTTATAAGATATTTCCAGGTGAAGTGGGTAGAAGGGGAGTACTAGGTAAGGATTACCAAAAAAAATAGCTAATTCTTGGAAGTCAGTCAGGATATGTCCATAGTATGTCCAATTTGATGGAATCAACTCAAGGTGTCCTAGATGTCATTCTAAATCAACTCAAGCTCAATGTTCCAAGGTATGATATTTTAGCAAAATACATTTTAAATGGGAATATATCTTAGTTTAACAAAAGAGAAACTTTTCTTCTTATTCTAGCAAAGATCCACATCAAACAAAAGCAATCAAGAGTATTCCCTTGTCCAACTATATTGTGACTTTCCCAATTCATTTAAATAATCTCATGGACAAGACACTCTGTTGATGGAAATAATTGCTACAGACTTATAACTTTGCATAGTTGAGTAGCCATAAACATAGAACTACAGTAGAAGTTCTCATAACACATAACATTGGGCAGCCCATTTCCTGATGCATAAGTATTAGACATATGCAATACCAGATATGTGTGACAAAGTGTGACATGTGATGACTCTAACTGCACCCAATGGCACGCCTCATTCCCATCCACTACTTTGCACTTCTACCACCAAACCACTTGTGCAAGCTCGACTGCTTCAAGTTTGCCTCCTTGATCTTCCTCAACTTGACCTGAAATTGCCTCAAACCATGAGAGATACTAATCATGTTTTTGGCTGTACCGTATGTGATGCAAGCCCTCTCCAGCCTGGCTGTCATCTCAATGAGCTCTTGAATACTTGTTTCTTCATTTTCTTCTTCTTCTTCAACTGGTTCCATCTCAATAACCTCACCTCACCTGATGGCATCCTCATGTTTCACCTGTGCAATAATGGCCTTGTCTCCACCTTCAAATTTGTATTTGGAAGGATGTCCTGCTTTGTTCTCCTCAGTTGGATTCAACATTTCATTGAGTGTTAACAATGTCCCAATAATGTGGTTGTAGGCCTTAAGCACCCCAACAGCCTCCAAAAGCTCTTGTTCCACACTAGCAAGTTGGAGAGGGACAGCCACAATAATCTCCTAACACACAGGAAGCCTGCTGGCATGTGAGACAGTGAGCTGTTCCCAACTGAAGATTTTGATTCAATGTGAACACGTTGAGTCCTTTAAGTGCTTCTGATGGGTCATTTTATGCATCCATAATGACTTTTAGAATAGGATCCCAGTCCGTTGTTGCAATGTAATGATTTCTGAGCGTGTCGCAAAGCTGCTGTTCTGCTATTGGGAGTTCAGAGACCTCAGTGGTTGCAAAGTTTTTCAAGACCATCCAAGCCCTTGGATTTGCCATTGGTGCAGAAACAGAGACTGCCTGGTTGTTTCCGGCAGTGGTAGATTTGGAAGATAGGAGCATTGGGCTTATTGGCAGGTTGGATTCTGGTGTAATTCCAACAGTTTACAATCATAGATACTTGAACCTTTTGCCAAGCCTCCAACACCAGCATTATTGCCTCGAGCAAATCAATCTTGTAGATGTCCTGCTCTCCTGTTTCATCAAGTTTGACATATGAACATGCAATGCATGTGGCTCTGAAGAGGAGCTGCTCACATCAACTTCTGTAGTCAGAATGATGTAAATGATTTGCCATTGGCCCAGGGCCTTGTGAGTTCATGAGCATTAAATAGTATCAAGCCTGTGAAGCCACATACCAGGCTCATGTCATCAAAATCTGAATGCCTCAATGAGCTTGCAGAGACTTTGTGTGAGCCAGGACAGTCATGCAGTGTGACTAGGTGACAAGTTTCTGTATTTTGCTTGTGTTTGTGCAGGCCTGTCAAATATGAAGACAACATATATGGGCATTTTCAGGATAAGCAACAGAGTAAAAAAAGATGTAAAGTTCAGAATTGTAGCCTGCACTCAGATTGTCATATTGAAAGTGCATAGTGCTTTAAGGTCCAGTTTCTGGACCAAAAAAAGACTGGCAACTGGACATAACCAGCATTGGTTGCAACTGGACCTGGTTGCCAGTTAAATCTGGCCATTTTTTTACCAGTCTAGTTGCTTGATTTTGAAAAATAAGCATTTATCCTATAGGCAACAAATCAACATGGAAAGCTGTCATCACTGCTATCAGTGAAAGGTAAGCACAAGGACAATGAAGCAGCGTACACACCTTTATTGTCGTAGCATCCTCATCATCTTGTCGTTGTCTCGTTGTCTTGCCATGTCACCATTTGGTGTTGTTTGTGTCAGCATTAAGTTGCTGGGGGGAGGATGGTGGGAATGAGGACAATGAGAGGACATTGTCATTGAGTCTTGTTGGGACCAATCCATACATGTGGTGGTACAGGTTCTGGTGCCACTAGGCAATGTCAAGGGTACAGGTGGGGTTAGTCATCATACCAGTCACAAGGTGACATGTGACAAATTTTACCAGTGTTGCTTTCTTCCACTGACTCTTACATTTCCCCATCTCCCTACTACTGCCATAAATATTCAACAACTTGCACCTATTGGCAGATGTCTACTGTGAAATATCATAGTATCAGGTGAGTACTAGTAGCTATTTACTTTGAGGATGTTGATCGATCAACCAATTACCATAAAAAGAAAATACTGACATTCACATTTTCTTTTTATGGTAGACCACTTACTATTGAGACAACATGTTCACCATATTGAGCAGCAAATAAAATAAAAAATTAAGTGGACTCAAGTAGACTTGTTCTCTTTCCTACTTGTGATGCCTTCAGCTCCACCACGATCACAACACTCCAGAATCCACTGGCAGCAGCGAGAAAGATAGCTTATCAAATGAAGAACTCATTGTGAAAAAACAACCCAACAAGAAGTGCCAGCCGAAGCAGTTCCACCAATACAAGTCTTCTGTCACTGAGGAGTCCGTTGATGAAGTGCCACCACAAGAGGAGATAGAGCAGGTTGATTTGTCGTCGAGGCCAGGAACTGAGGCAGATAGTGATAAGGAGACAGAGTTGATAAGGCCTGGGGTGCTGTTGATGAACAGTCAATAAAGTGCTCATATTGTCACTGACAGGTTGAAAGTATGTACAAATTCTTGGACCAGTCTGCACAAAGACTGGTTGTGATGGGTTCGAACCAACCTTTTAGACAAAGTTAAATCTGTGCAACTGGCAACCAAGTCTGCATGAAAACATGTGGACTGGCAACTAGGGTCCGGTTGCAACCACTATCATAGGTCTGGTCCAGTTGCCAGTTTTTTCTCTGGTCCATGGACGGGACCTTGAGATGCTAAATGATGATGCATGATTGTGCAGTTGATTTCACCTACAGCCAGCCATCTGCTAGATGTTATACATGTATGAATTACATTACATTACACTGATGCAATCTTGGGTGGTCAATCTCACAAGTGATATTTTCTGACTACACTGTCACTGCATACCATAGCAGCAAGTCTATCAGGTTGCTTTGTCTGCTCTACCTGGGTGTGCTCATCAGCCAGTCTGCAAATGTGGTTGTCCTTGGCCATCTCACTCCAAAGTACTTCCTTGCTTGAGGCCTAAAGTTTACTTCATAATAGATGCCAAATGCAAGGGGTGCCACTAGATCTGCATACTCGCATTCGATCTTGCTTCCTTTTTTCATCTTGCTGAACATAGGATGCAGTGCATCCATGAGTAAAGGAACATGACACACAAAGCATATCTTGTTGTGGTGTTTGTGATATCGGAGCCTCTTTCTCCACTCTTTGTATTTGCTCCTTGTCACCTTGAGTTGTTCCTCCATGGTGGGACAGCAATTGAATGCATGATGTTGCTCATCCAACTGATGATAAACAAGACAATATTATGCAACATTTGTCTGTTAGATTTTGCAAGATTCTCTGTAGTTGATCTGCCATGTGGAGTATGCCACTCTCTGGCTGAGCTCTAGAGAGTATCATTTGATGTGTTGCCTCTGCAAATGAGCTGGCAGCAGCAACAATGACGGCAGTGCTGCTGCTGCCACTCGCTGCCATCACAGTTGGTAATAATATGAGGTGCCAGCTTTGGAGGAGCTGCCAGCAGTAGAAAAAATGTGACTGATGCCAGTGATTTTTTTGGAATTGGAACAATTGCTTGTGCTGTGTTATATGGGCATGCCAGCCATGTATATCTCTTGTGGAAGATGATCTGGATCCTAACTGCACACCAAACATGGCTGATTTTGTGGATCTTGATGACAGCCTATGCCAGTGTCATCTGCATACAATGTGATGCCATAGCATAGGCAACACTTTGTTCCATAAAGAAATAGATGATCTCATATCACTTTCTCATTGTCTTGCTTGGTGGCATCATCTTTTTCGCTCCTTCTCCAGAGCTTGTTGGATACCAACATATGGCAGATAGCAGGCATGCCATCTCATCCTGCTCTTCCTTGTTCTTAAATGTATTCCATCATGTCATATGATTTGTCTGCATGTACAACCAAACAAACATCTCAATAGAAATAGTCATTGCCAGTGCTGAAGGCCACAGAGGAGGTGGCCATCATGGTGCTGTGCCGTCCTTGAACCCAGGCCTTATATCTCAAGAACATGACCACTGATTTTCATGATCAGTAGCTCAAAATGATCGTGGAAAGGGTCTCTATTTTATGGTAACATCAATATTTAGATACACAATTTCAAGTTTGACACTTAATTAAAAATGGCTCCATAGTGTGCAATTTGATATATGTTTGCACTCGAGCATTTTGATTACCATGTTTCTGTGTCATCCAGTGGCATAGCTCCATCCAAGAGATCCAATGCTTCTTTCCCTTCAAGCAGGCACTTGTTGCTCATTGATATTGTTGTACCAAGTCCAGATGCCTTTAATGTTGTTTGTGATTGTGGTATCTTTAATCAACTTGTTCAAAAGTATATGCATCTTCCATGCACCCTCTGTCTCCAACAAACAGCGATATGCACTGTAACTGATGAAAAGAGCAATGAATTTCTTCATCAGAGTGGTTGTCTTCTTGATGTGATCCACATTGAGCCACGGAAGCTAGTATGCATTAAGGCATTGGACCCGATAGTCCAGGGGAACTTGGAACTTAAATTTTCTATGTGTAGATTCATTTCAGTATGACCTTTACCATCACATTTTACACTGTACAAGCAAGGTCTCTCTCATCTTGTTGAGTGGGGGGAGGCACATTTCCTGCAATGTATCCAGATAAGGGTATGTGAGAGAGAAAGAGGAGGAGAAATTGCACCATTCAAGTTGAATGTGTCATGTCAATACATTCTGTCTTCATCACCCTCATTGTCCTCGAGTCAAGCCTAGCACATGTGGCAGCTCCAATGCCGGTGGATTCGAGGTTACCATGGCTTGCATTGGTTTAATTTGCTGCTCAGCATTGATCGAGATGCCTAAGAATACCAGGCATTAGGCAATGGATAATATGTTCTCTTTGTATTACTCCTGTAACATTCTACAATCATTTGCCATCACTATTCCACCAAATGTTCAATTTGGTTGGGTCAGGAATTAAATCATTCCATTAGACCAAATTATTGAAAGCAACACATCTTCATTTTGAGTCCATAGCATTTTGATCATGTAGAGACCATTAATGCCAGGAAAAGTATCTATACTAGTTCTCATTGAATATAAATAGTTGCCCCTACAATACTGGTACACTCTTTGTACTGAAATGTTGTGTTCCTGGTATGTTTTTACAAGTCTCCTAAATCCAAAGTCAGTTTCCCACACATCTTCATCTTCATTTTGAGTCCACAGCATTTATATCTCATGTTAGCCATTCAAAAATATGTCAGTGTAGTGTACCATATGTATTCTAAGTGCCTAGATAGTTGCCCTGACACCTTAATAAACGGTCCCTTTCTTCAGTGTATATAGGGGCATATGTCATATCTGCTCCTGTATACCAGGGAAAGCTCCCTCGAGTATGGGCTCCTTGTATAGTGTAGGTATATATATCAGATACTACTCTACCAATTTTTATAATATGGCTACTTGGCTATTCCAAAATGCCAACCACTTTTTTATAATTCAGAGGTAGGAGGGTAAATCTTCTCCTATATTCCAGGGAATGATCCCTCGACTAAATGCTGTTCATGTGATATAGATATGTATATTATATACTCTTCCAACAATTTGTATAGTACATTTACCTAGCTATACAAATAAGCGAACTGATTTTCTGAAATTCAAGGATAGGAGGGTAAATCATCTTCTAAAATGCTCCCTCGACTGAATGCTGTTTACATGATATGTATATGTATATCAGATACCTTGCAGTCAATTTTGGTAGTATATCTACCTGGCTATTCAAATAAGCAAACCACTTTTGTGTATTTCAGGGGTAGGAGGGTACATCTACTCCCATATTCCAGGAAAAGCACCCTGGACCACATGATCCTTATATGATGTATATATATATATATTATATACTTGTCCACCAATTTTCGTAATATCTTTATCTGGGCATTCAAAAAAGCGAACTGCTTTTGTGTATTTCAGGGGTAGGAAGTAATCTACACCTATTATCACAGTAACACCACTCCGTCGTAAATGCTTTTGGGACAGCACTTACATATATATTAGCTACCTAAAGACCACTTTTCTGAAGCTATAACCCCATCCAGTCAAATTTCCCATCACATTATACTGGCAAGTGATGAAATAAAAAATCAGTGCTTGGTGGCTGTGCTGAGATGCTTTTTCATGCTTGGTCAATGACAATCAAGGATGTATCACAATTTTCATTGTAGCACAGTTAAGGGATATATCAAAGTACTTGCATGGAGTGCAGATGGAGCATGCAAGGTTGCCATTGGGGGAACTTGACCCAGTTTGGATGATGAGATCTGCTTGTTTCGCCTGGAGTAGTCGCTGGACACAGGGGTGGCAATCCCTCAGTTTGTGTGGCAGGCACCTGCCAGTAGATACACGAGATAGCTGGTACCGTGGATGGCGAGTTGATGGGTGGGGTCAGCAACTAGGCGGGGACATTGCCATTGACTTTAGCTGGTCCAAGGGGTGATCAGAAGACATGCGCCCAGATGCTCTCAATGTCCCTCTGCATGGAGTTGATTGTGATCTACATGTCACAAACATGCTTATACAGCTTGGCATGCTTCTCCAAGTCCTGCAAAGCTCTGTGTTCCTTTTGAAGGCGGGTGTGTTCTGATCTGGAAACCGGAGGATCACCTGCAATGCTGCACAAGGGGCCAGACTAGAGCCCTGTATTGCTAGGAAATGGAGCCAGGGCTGAGGCAGCCTGAGGGTGGTCACCATGCTGGAATTACAAATGATACTGTATATGGGGTGGCAATAACTTTAGTGTTTTTGTAAATCACTGTTACCAACTGACCGATCATAGTCCAGAAGCACAGTCCAACCACAGTCCGGCATCACCGACAGTCAGGACTAGAGTCCAGACATACCGACACTCAGACTAAAGTCAGGTGACCTACCCTCAGCCCTCATCCTCAACGTCACTACATTACCATGACGTCCCTACTATCATTCCATTATTACTCACTCCCTTACATCATTATGTAGACCTGAGGTCATTTAGAATGTATATATGTAATACCTCATGTAGTCTGCATGTATGTAGAATAGTCTGGTTGTATAAATACTCGAGTCGGTCATAGCTGGTAGACCCAGCTTTGACCTCTTGAGCTTATTGCCAAAGTCTTTTGCTTTCATCATCATCTTCATATCTTTCCAAGTGTCGCCGTCAGCCTTCGAGTGATAGACCGACAGTCCAACTGGACTTAGGTTTACTTCAAGTGTCATATCTTGACATAACAAGGGGGCACTTACACTTTTTAGTGCCTGTCTTGCAAACACCATCTGACTTGCTCCGCTTGTGTTTCTTGTAATGCAGAGGTTTGATATGAACACTAGGAAGGGTTTTGGGGTCAGGATGACTTTTGATGTGGGTGTATGGAAAACTTGCATCTTTTCTTGGGGGGAGATGTGGAGATGTCTCCAGCTTGCGATGAACCTGCAATGGTTGGTGGCACCCCAAGAGGGTGAGACTGTTTTCGAGGTTGCTAGGAGTTCGTTTCTGCTTGATCATTCACAGCTTAGCCACCAAATGGTGGCTGGTGTCACTCAATGTACCATACCATTAGACATCTACCAAACATATTCCAACAGTTTCCTAAGTACTGGCTATTTATTTCGTAGTAGTGACCAATGTCCTCCCTTCCCTCACCTTTACTAGTATATCAATTCAACAAATGATTTTGAGGAGTAAGTGACAGTGTACATGGGAGTTTCCAAGGTCAGGAAATCATTTGGGAATGGTCCAGAAAGCCTCTGGAATTTATTTAAATACATAACATAACAAAGTCTACCCTCTCACCACTTTTTGTCTTTGTAACAATTTTTCCCAACCACCAAATCTTACTCGACCTTTTGTAGAAGCTTTATATATATCTAATAAATGGACTGACGACATCACAAATTTGCAGACATCATTTACTGACCTATATTTCAGTTTTGCATTTTAGTTTTTAATCTCCATTGAAGTATATAGTTGTTGTACAAGAAGGCAACAGACTGAGGTGCTACATTTGGTGAGTGAGACTACTATACAGAAGAAGAACAAAATTGACCAGGGAAACTTGTGTGTATGGGGTCAAGCAATTGTGGACAAAGACAATGTACATAGAACAAAGAGCACAGCTAAATGGATGATGAGTCAGGTTGATTATATGACAAGAATTACCTTCTTCAGATTTCAATTGCAAGAAACTGGGTGAGCTTGTGGTGCCATTGGCTCCTTCTCTCATTCAATGGTATGTTGGATGTTTCCAAAACAATGTCAATAAAAAAGTGATGAATTTCTCCAATGATCCTTTGGACACTTTTTTCTTGTTGTCACTCCAAGGCACAAAGGTGTTCTTCTTTTTGTAGTCAATGAGTGCAGCAATCAACTATAAGTGAACAGGTAAAAAAATATACATATAATCAAGAACAACTCACCCAGCCACATATGGTGGCACTAGTTCCTAAAGTCATGGTTGAAGCATTGATAGGCACACCTGCCTTGTCCTTGAGATCAAAGCAGTTACCATTATTGGTCCTATAGGCTGAAATTTTGAATGGAGCTTGGAATGCAGGATGAGTAAATGGTATCTAGAAATTAAATGAAGACAATGATGTACATAAAATCACATAGGCTTACTTCTACCCTATAGGACCTACTATTTTCATCTCAAACCATCTGGTGGAATACATCATACCTATGTTCAGCAGAGTATTGTGTCCACATTTCCAACTTGTTGAGGTCAATAGCAGTTTTGATGAGCAGATAATGATCTTGGACATCAAGAGCAGATACCACAAGTCTTGAAACCCTAGGCCAGACATACTGGAAAAACCTATCCAAAAACTCTTGAAATAGAGGATTAAAGAGAGGGGTAAAGACTTTAGTTGCAGGGTGACCTGGAATCTGAATTTCAACTAGCAAATCATATTAATCATTAGTACCATATTGGCAAAGATAAACATACCACATTCAAGGGTCCATGCTTCATTATATACAAACTAATGCAGATTAGACTAAATATTCATGGATGATGTTGACCAGGATGCCCATGAGGAAGTTATCATGAAGAGAGCCAGAAAATGCTAATATTTTCTGATGAACATGAGCACAACACTATTCTGCAGCATTTTGGAATAGAATGATACAACACTAGCCTGAACAAAACCCAAGTTTTCTAATGCAGGCCCTTTCTCCAAGGTGCCAGAGGCAAGTCTCCTTACTCAGCTGGTGTCACATCCTCTTCAGGCTCTCCTGCACTGGTTCTACCCACCCAACACCCCTCTATGGAGTGAGGAACAAACATCTGACTCAGAGTCAGTGGTGATGAATTTCTGTTCATGTGTTCAATGGTTGATATAAATACCAAATGTACTCATGTAGTAGTAATCAGAAAGGGATTCGCCAATTTTCCACAACCTCAGCTTCTACTGAGAGCTGAATATATTGTGGGAGAAGGGGAGCTGCCAGAGGAATTTGGGAAGGGATAGCTACTGGAACCAGCCTACTAGGTGTTGGACCTTGTAATTGGGTAGAATATTCTCCACCCAGTCGGATTTGTTGAGTGATGTCAAATTCCCAATTTGGGATGTAATGTGCCTTCAGCCCCTTGACAGTTAACTAGAACTTTTTATGAGTCTATGCTAAGATGAACCCTCCAGGATCTGTGTCCCTGGGCCAGTCACCTTTCTGCATGCAGGGTCAGGTTGATGAGTACACTGGCAACCCCACCGCCCTGACATCTCTTGGCTCTATGTCCATATCCGCAAACTGTATGGCATAATCGAAAGCAGATACTATGTATCTCTGCCCAGTCTAGACAAAGTGTGTGCGCACGCTGTAGGCCCCCAAGCTGCCAAATATCTTGTTGTGCATGGGTATACAACTGAGACGGTGGATACTGTGATTCACACAAGAGAGTCAACAACTAGTGCCTCCCAGTTCACACTGCAGCTCACAGCGCATGGCATGGTGTTCAAAGAAGCCACATATCTACATGCACTGTTTGAATGGATCATCCCTGCACTGTTTACTCATTTAGTACACATGCCATATTTATTAGATGTATATAAAGCTTCTACAAAAGATTTGGTGGTTGGAAAAAATTGTTACAATGAAAGAGGGGGGTCAAATGCTTTACCTTTCATGTTTACTTGAATTAAGTAATTGCATTTATAGCTTCTCTTTTCAACCTGTTGAGTTCTGTTCAAGCAAAGCACTGGATCATTCTATTCCAGAGTGTTGCAAAGTATTTCTGTGTCCATGTCCATGACAAAGGGCTTTCAATTGTTTCATCACTTTGTGACCCTTTCCTCAAGGACCTTCTGGGCAAAATCATCCATGAAAACTCAGTATAATCTGCAGAGTTTGGGTCTGAAGGAACATGAGCTCTAGAATCTTGTCAGTCTATTTGCTAGGATCATGATATTTATGCTGAATATGATCTGGAGTTGAAACCCAGGTGCCAGGTCATTCTAGTACCAGGATCTTTACCCATGTATTTGATCCATTGTTCCAAGGGTTCCTTTTTTCAGAGCTTAGAAAGATGGTGGACAGATTTGTTCAGCATGTTTGGCCCAGAGCCTCATACCTTGTGACTTCTCCCCTTGATGTCCAAGGCCAATTGCTTCACCTCCTCTCTAGGTCCACACCCATCAACCTCAACCAGTTAGGGATGTGGACCAGGAACTCCAATAAGCTTGGTTATGGTGTGTTTCACCATATGGTTTTGGATCACAACAGTGGATCCTATGTTGTGGAAGTAAGTATGCTTGATCTTTAGCCTACTTCTGGTTGTTTGATCTTATTTTCAGACACCATTTGGTCATCCAGCCTTTCAGGCTGCATTCAAGATAGCAGCCTATAGAACATCCCATTATGGCTGCTTCAATCTTGAAAATCAGTCAGATATTCCTATTATTTCCATTGTGACATTAGGAACTGGTGCCACTATATGTGGCTGGGTGAGTATTTCTTGATTTTAAGTACATGTCTTACTAATTCATTTATATTATAGTTGATTGGTGCACTCATGGAGTACAAGAAACAAAACATCAATGTGATCATGGATAATTGTCCAGAAAAGAAAAGTGAAAAAGTCCAGACAATTATCAAAGAGGTTCATAACTTCTTCATGGATATTGTCTTGGAGACAGGTCCATTAACCATACCCTTGGCTGAGAGGAGGACCCAATGGCATCACAGGCTCACCCTATTCCTTGCATGAGGTGATTGAAGTAGTGCAGCCAAGCACTAGATGGATGTTGAAAGTGATAGTATCTTTGACTCTTTGTTGTTTTTTCATCTATGTTTAACATCTACAATGCATTGAGGTTGTCCTTGCAAAGCTCTGGCACATATAGCTCAAAGCAACCTAAGAGGGTGGTGAGAATAATGATGTAGAATAAATGAGAAAACTCACTGCTCATGAAGCTGGCTGCACAGAAGGCCATTCTGGTGCAGTCTCAGTTGGAGATTATGTGTGTCCTCTCACAGTATGCACTGCAGTTTGTGCAGGGGTCCAGTCAGGATGGTGGAGATGTGGCGGTGAACAGAAAGATATGTACCCCTTGGAAAGGCTTTAGGATGAGGTGACAGAGTGGGTATATTCTTCTTTAAAGGATGCAGGCAAGCAAGTCATGGCTCTCCTTGAAAAGGATCACAAGCTTGGTGGGATTGTGAATCATTGGCCAATCTCCTTTACTGTGTTCAAAGTTATTGTTAACAGAACAACCCCTTGGAATCAAGACCCTGGGTCTTCAAGCTTTGAAGTGTCAGACATGCTTCCTTCAACATGGAAGGAATATTGAGAATGGGAAAGTGATCTTACAACAGTACAGAAGATTGTTTGTTCTGTTGAGAAATCTTGTCTAGTGTGGCAAGATCCATTCAATGAAAGCAATTTGAAATCACCTGCTTTGAACCAGGAAGTGCAAGAGGCTCAAAAAGCTTGTGCAAGTAAGTAAAGTAACCAGTGATTTTAACTGCCTAACAACACATGCACAGGAATTGGAGATGAATGCCTTTTGAAAGCGACAAGGAGACATAGATCTGGATGTGGATGAGAAAGAGGAATCCAGGATTGCCCTTAACATCATCTTTTGAGGATGTGAAGCTAAGAATTTTGTGCCAAAGGGCCCAAGGCCTTCAAGGGCAAGGGCAAGTCTAGGATTTGAAAGAGCTTCAACAAGTTCTTGCCAAAACTATCGCAAAGAAAACCTAATCAGTCCAAAGGTGATGGCGATGGTGAGAAAGAGACTAGGAATGACATTGCACAGGTGTCAAATGAGCTAGGAGAATTGTCTTCTCCAACAGCATCACAGGCAAATAGGTTATTTGAGAAGACATTTCCTCTGGCTCAAAAATCCTCAATCACAATAGTTCAGTGAATTTACAGGGACAATCAGCGAAGAGACCCAGGGGGAATTCAGATGGTAAGTCAAATTGAGTTACTGTTTCAACCATCTAACAACTTGTCTATATCAGACAATCAAGGAGGAACAAAAACATAGTAAATCAAGTATAAGGTTTCCACAGAACTAATAATGTTGTACACATTGTTTCTGAACCTTTAGGGTCTTCTGAATCAGTTCATGCTGTTTGTTTGTTATCTGTCTGTGGGTTACCACTTCACCACCATCTGTTATGCTTGGTCCGGGTAGGATCAAGGGTATCCTCGAGAAGGAGGTGAACGACTGTTACGATTCATTGAAGTCCCCCCTTCATTCTTTTTCTTGCTCTTGTCCTTCTCATTGTTTAGGTACGATCTTATTAAGCTTGTTCTTTTCTTTGTATGACTAGTCACCCATAACTTCTTACGCTTACGTGTCATGGGTTACCTACCTATTCCATACCCTTCCATAGGGTTCCATCACGCCATATTTTTCTAACCAATCACCAATCGTTCCTCTTTTTGTTCTCTTTACCTATTTAAACGTAACATCGTCGAGATAGTCCTTTTCTCCAACTTTGACCTCCTCGAGTATCCTAGATACATCATGGAATATATTCTCAGACCATTAAACCCTCTGAGTGACCTCATCCTGCACTTGAGTGGACACTTCGACTTTCCAGGAAGCCTTACCACCTAAGGGCTACCAAAGTCGTCTCTTCGCACTTACTTCGGAACCTCTGATCCCTTGACCCTCAGAGTTCGTTGTCGTCTTGATCCCTTGACTCTCAAGACTTCCTCCATACCCTCTCGCCTCAGTTATTTCTTTCTCTCGAGGATACTCTTGATCCAACTCGGACCAAGCATAACAACGACTAAGACGAGACAGAGGAAGTCTTGAGGGTCGGGAGATCAAGACGACGACGAACCCTGAGGGTCTGGGAATCAGGGATTCTAAGATGAATGTGAAGAGATGACTTCAATAACCTTTTGGATGGTAAGGCTTTTCGAGAAGTCGAAGCGTCCACTCAAGTGCAGGACGAGGTCACTCAGAGGTTTCAAGGTACAAGGATATATTCCACGACATATTCTGAATACTTGAGGAGGTCAAAGTTAAAAGAAAAAGGAATATGTCGACGATGTCGCCTTTTAAATAGGTAAAGAAAATGGAAAGGGGAACGACCTGTGATTGGTCGGAAAATATGGCATGATGGAACCCTATGGAAGGGTATGGAATGAATGAGTAGTCCATAATACGTAAGCTTGAGAAGTTATGGACTATTAATCGTACAGGGGAAAGGATGAGCTCGACAAAACCATATCTAGACAATGAGATAGACAAGATAAAGAAAAAGAATGGGGGTCCTTAATGAATTGTAACACCATCTCACCTTCTCAGTCAGTCATTGAGGTAGTGCATGACAAATAATATGTGCCAAAAAAAGTTACTGCAAAGGCAGGGCTGGGTTTGAAAGACAAAGAGCATTTTTCATTGTCAACTTGCTGGGACAGACTCATCACCAATTTGACCAGGAAATACCACCAATAGCCTAACAATATGGTTGAAGAAGGACAAGAAGATGTTGGGTATGTAGAGCCTCAAAAGATATTGACAAGTAGTAACTGATGAACATTACAGGCATGGAATGGTTGTTGTTGTAGGAGATTTGCCAGAAGCCCTACATATGGAGGGTGGCATAACTCAAGAAGAAGTAGAGGAAATAATAGCCATGGAACAAACACTACAGCTGCAGTTCATTTGAGGCTTCCATGACCAAATGGTCAAGAAGGTGAAGCTTACTGCATTGCAAAAGGAGTTTGAGAAAGGCAGAAGGCGGTCTGCAATACAAAGACTAAAGACCAGATACACCATGGAAGTGGACGAGGAACTGAGATACTGGAAGAATGATCCTGGACTGGCATGGGCAGCCTGTGAACACTTCTTAGACTATTATCTACTGGTACCAAAAAAGAAAGGACTACATGTTCTACTGCCTATGAGCTGAGGAGATCTGAGCTATGTTTTCAAGTTGGATGTTCATCAATGTCGAAAAACCAGGTATGCAGATTTGGAGTTTGATCCTACTGGACGGATGTTATTTATGGGAACATATGGCCAAGAAGAAATTTGTTGGCTATGATGGTACCAAGGGCGTTCACAAATGAAGATGCATTCAAGAAGGAAGAGGAAATGGCAGATTTGCAGGGGAACATAAGCCGATTAGAAAGGACCCATATGACGACATGTATGTCGGGGTTTTCCTTGTCCCAGCTGTCATAAGTGTTTGATAAGGAGTGGCTCGCCTCTCGGATGAGATTACAAGGCAGGTGGGACATGTGGGTGGAATGAAAGACCTCCTGCCAGGCATAGAGGAATATATGTGACCATTTTTCGTCAATATGCTCGATATGCATAACTGACAAATATTCATTGAGAATTTGAATTCAAGAACAAGAATGAAACATTATTTACCTAACAATGGCAGTGCTGACCCATTACTGACTTTACCACTGTCAGAGAAATCATTCCAAGGGAATTTCTCAATGGTCAAGAAGGTTGAAAAAGGTGGTAGTTTTGGCAATACAATGGGCTGTATCCCGATTGAAAGATCGACCACTAGTGAATTGTGGGAGAAGAGGGGTGTAAATGAGGTTGAGGGGGGATCAGCATCAAGTGCTAGCAATGATAGATATTCCTGCGATGCCATTCCAGAGTCAAGGAATGGATTGAGGAATGAGCTGAGTGGTGGGGAGCAGGGCAATGGGAATGTGAAGTGAATCAGTACTAAATGTGAGTTGTTCGAGAAGGAATCAGAACTGGGATGAAGAGAACATTGAGCCTTCTTGAGGGTGAGGGGTATGGACCATGTGGTTGATACTTTGATCCACTCATATGGACTGTTTACAAACATGTTCCAAAGCAAGGTATAATCCTCGCCTCGGCGGCTAGGAGTGCTGATTGAAGTAGGCATGGAATTAGTGAGCAAGGGCAAAGGAGGATCATCACCGTCGACACAGCAGCTGGGTGGCATGATGAACAGGACAATGAGAGAAAGGAGAGCACTCACACTTGCTATTAATCTCAAAATTCTGGCCCAGAAACTCGGATGGGCCCTTGTGGGAGATCCGCAAATGGAACTCCAAGGGAACTTCCTTTTGATACACATTGAATTGCAGGGAGGAGGGTGAGAAATCTGAATGGGACTTGGGAAGACTTACGATACATATGTGTATTGTGGGGAGGAGGGTGGGAGTTGTGTGAATGGGACTAGGAGGACTTACAATACACATTCAATGTGTTCATAGTGTGAGAGGAGGGTGGGTACCCGTGTATACATGTGGTCAAATCCAAATGGGACTCAGGAAGACTTACAAAGTTACAATAGATATGTATTGTGGGGAGGAGGGTGGGAGTTCCATGAATAGGACTATATATTTCAATGGGAATTAAAAACTAAAATGCAAAACCAAAATATAGCTCAATAAATGGTGTCAGTCCATTCATTAGATGTATATAAAGCTTCTACAAAAGGTCCAGTAAGATTTGGTGGTTGGGAAAAATTGTTACAAAGAAAAAAAGGTAGTGAGAGGATAGATTTTGTTATGTGTTCAAATAAATATCAGAGGCTTTCCAGACCATTCCCAATTGATTTCCCAACCTTGAAAACCCCCATGTACACTGTCACTTACTTCTAGAGATTATTTGTTGAATTGATATACCAGTAAAGGTGGGGGAGGAGGGAGAGGACATTGGTTACAACTATGAAATAAATATCCAGTGCTTAGGAAACAGTTGGTATATGTTTGGTATATGTCTAATGGTATGGGGCAGTCAATTGGAGGCATCCTATATGTCACTTTGAATTGATATTACCAGGGGAGGGGGTAAGAGGGGACAACAGGGCCACTACTATGAAATAAATAACCAGTGCTTAGAAAACAGTTGGAATATATTCGGTATATATATAATGGTATGGAACAGTTGATTGGAGGTATCTTAGATGTCACATAGAATTGATATTGCCAGGGGAGACCCCAAAAGGCCACCACTATGAAATAAATAGTTGTGAGTCCTCTTGCTGGCCATCCCTACTTTGTAATCCTCAGTTAGGGTTCTCAATATAGTAATCCCCTATCAAAACATTCGGACCATCATAGTTTTACTTGTTCTGTGAAGCCCTTCCTGCATTCAAATGTCTATTGCTGACAGTTACCGACATGGTAATGCAAAGATCTTTCTATATCTATATATGACATGCTATATTATACTTCATAAAGGCATCCCAGATGCCCGTTAATGCCAACCTCTGAGAATATCCACTGAAGATTTGAGGAAATCCAAGAATCTGTTTAGCTCTATCTTATCATATGTGGAGATCAAGGCTCCAAATAGCCAGAGAAATGAATCTCAAAGACTAGAGGAGGCAAGGAGGCAGCTGGTAGACCTGGCCAGCCTCATCACTATATCAACATGGACCCAAAAATGTTTCTCAATATTCTTCTCACTATCACCAATGCATCTTCTACTTGGATGGGCTTTGACCCCCGAATTCAGCCGGCCCAACAAGATCACAATCAATGGCCATGTTTATGATATCCCGCAAACAATCTTCAGGTCACTCAGTGTTGATGGCAAAGGGACATCTATGTACCATCTATGTAAAGTGGATGAAGAGGGGTCTACCAAGAAGGAACTCATCCTGAAGGAATCCTAGGCCAATGTTAACTGGCCCACTAATGTTGAAATCTTTAATCTGATGAAGACCCACCAGTGCCAATAATGTCTGAGGAAGAGAAGCTCTTTGGTCTATCGGACATGGGCAGAGTTTTTACAGATTCTATTTTGTTTATCAAGACTCTGATGCCGACTGGAATTACGGTCAAAATCTACCAGAGCTGCCTGTAGTGGAGATGGCGTATAGACCCCTGTTGCGATCCTTGTAACTTAGCTAACTCCTTAGCTAACCCTCTTGGTTCCCACATGGTTACACTCCTCCCTCCCCGTATCTTATCTCTCCTGTGAGTTCCTGTTATCTTATCTAGACGCCTTACACGTCTATCTTATCTTCTAGGTCACGTGACCTGACATCACTGATGATGTTATGCCCAATGCTCCACTAATGTTACCACTTACGCATACACTTAGGGCAGGCATTATTACATGGTCCGTGCATCCTCTAGCTAGGTATATAAAGAGTAGCACTTGTACTTCGATACCTCAGTCTAGTATTGTTTTCTTCTTGTCTCTTGTCTCTCATTAAGTCCTCCTGCAACTTGTGTGACCACCCAACACTACACTCATATCCTCTCGCTGTCCGCCTTGTCCCGCAAGACAAGACTACTACGACTCTACAGTAGTAAGCACCGAGTGTATACGATCCCCGACACTAACGACTTGTCCTTGCGTTATCCCTTTACTCCTCACGAGTCTCCTCATAGGTTATTGTTGTTGCTAGGACTGTTCTAGCACTCTCCCAGAGTCGGTGCTTAACAACTCCACTGCAACAATACTTCTCATCAAGATGAGTGCATCTTGAGATAATATTATAATCGCTTATGTGAAGGTTCAACTGTGAATATCCTGCAATGCATGGTGATTTCTGTGATCAACATCAACCCACATGTTCATGAGAGTGTGCTTTTTCAATCAATTGGTGTGCCCCTATTTATGTTCTCATCAAGACGCAAGCTTTTGAATGCTTTTTTGGGCTATGATTCTGGTAAGCTTATTATACTATCCCATATTACTGGATTGTAACTGATTAAGTCTAGTGTTATTTAATGGTCTACATTTTGGTATTATGCACTGCGATGTTGGCCCCAACAATCTCCTCCTCCAAACTGATGGGCTAGAGGTAGGCGATGCAGTACCTGATTGGCCTGAGCAAGAATGGATCAAGCGACCAGCACTACTGGCAGATTAGAGCCTAGGTTCAAAGACCAATGGTTTCTCTACAAAAAATAGAGGAGAATATGGCTGGGTAACAGTAAGAAGACAACACTATTTTTTTTGTGAGTATGCTGATTTTTTTGTGAAGGGTACTTTTTCTTTCATCGCTACAGAGCTCATCAAGCAAAACAGTCAATTATCCAAAGCACATGAGCCACACCACAACTTAGAGTCGTTGTTTTGGGTTCTATGGATCATCTCAATCAACTACAATGGGCCTTATGGAAAACACTGTGCATGGGTCTCTCCTGATGGGTCGGTATACAACAGGATATCTTTTAGATCTTCCTCTGCAGCAATAAGCCCTATAGGATCCAGCAATACATCAATGACTTGGACATTCTCCACTGTTGGGACCAAAGTTCCAGATGATACATCTTTATCCGCTCCCTCCTCGTCTGCTCCCACTCATCCCAACAATGACAACTCTCCTTCATCTCAATCTATACTCCATGTGATCGAAGAGCTCAAATGTGGATATGTAAAATATCCTCTTGATGATCCTCAAGCTGATTTGTTTGTACCTGTTTGGGCCACGCCTGAGCCCCATGATAGCAGCTTCAAAGATGTGGTAGCTTGGAGACTGGGGGCTATGGCAGGGGAAACCCTTGATCGCCTGGTAAATCCCATCAGCCCTTATTTTTTAGGTGGACCTAGCAGTACCAAATTTTCCGAGGGAATCAGGTCACTTGCCAAATGTATATGATGGGAAAGTTATATTGAAGGCAACAAAGAGAAGCTACGGGCTCCATCAAAACCCATTACACACGAAGAGTTCTACTTGATACTTTTATGCATGAGAGATGCTATTGACGACTCTGATAGGCCTATAAAGGAGGAGGAGAAGGCTGCCCACCAGGAATGGAACACCCGAGCCAACCTTCAAGCAGCCAATTTTATGGAGAAATTAGAAATAAAGAATCCTTCTACAGGCACCAGACGAAGCAAATACCTTAGAGATTTGGACTGCATCTCTAATTCTCACCATTCCACTAGTAAATGTTGAGTGATTTCCCATTTCAACTAGGAACACTAAGTAGCTAGAATTTCTTTTTTTTCCAGTAGTTCTGCTTATTTATTACACTTTTTCTCTTCTCTTCTCCAGATTTGTTGTACAATTGTTTGTTCTGTATCACTGGATGTATGGCTGCTGATCCTAGCTGACATTCTTCACTATGTAGGTGGCTGTGTTGTAAACATACTTTATCACATTCTACCTCCATCCACCATGCACTCCTTTATGTGTCATTTGAATACCAATGATCCCATGCGAGTGTTGCTCAAAAAGATTGAAGACTGCACAAGGTCTCCTTGCTCATTTAAGTTCTGCAAAACACTGTCAGGAGCTAATGCTAGCTGGCACTTTAGAGGAAATAGCAGACAAACTGGAGATGGTGGAACAAGATGTACCAGATATGCCATTCCTACCTTCTCAAATCCACCAATCCTGGTCCCAAAACAACATTCCTCCAGCACATTTAGCCTCTGAGGTCAAAGACTGTTATTTCAACCTCCTGCCCTTACAGACTATGCTACAGGTTCAGACCCAAGTTCTTCATCTCAACACTCTCTTGGCAGAGAAATAGAAAGTTATGATGAGCAAATTGAAGAAGATCCTTTTCCTGACGCTGGAAAAGTCTTATGAACAGATGAAACACAACGTGAAAAATGGAGATGGTTGTTTGGAGAAAAAGACCTCGAGGGCGACACTTTGATGGATGACCATGACTCGGACCAGGGCCAGAGCAGTCTCAAGTTTGCTCCCTTTTCTTCTGAACTGGATTGGAGAGTCGCTAGATGGGCTATTTAAGATGGAATCAGGCATGAGTCTTTTGACAGCCTTCTCTCTTTTCCTGGAGTAAGTAAGCAGAGCTCTATATATGCAATTCTCTAATCAAATTATTTTAGGTAGTCGAGGGCTTGGGTCTTTCCTTTCACAATGTGAGGTCGCTTCATCAAGTAGTAGATTTGATTCCTTCTTGTGTCAAATGGACTACAAGAGATCTTTGGTATCAATCTGATCCTGATGCAAAACATACGATTCATTATCATGGAGTGATTGAGGCTGTCGAAGCTTTGCTAGGGAACCCTGCCCATACAAAAGATATTGTATAGTATCGACCTAAACAAATCTTCACCAATGCAAGCAAAGATAAGTGTATTTACCACGAAATGTGGACTGGTGAATGGTGGAGTGCAGTCCAAGTAAGCGTAAATCAGTATTTTACTTCATAGCTCTGACCCAAAGCACATAGTGCCATTTACCCCAAAGTTCTTGTATAGCCCCATTCATCATTGCGACTGATAAAACACAATTGACATAGTTCTCAGGTGGTAAAATGGCTTACCCTGTATATCTTACACTTGGTAACATTCCTCGTGCCATATGCTGCAAGCCTAGTCAAAACACTTGTATTTTGATTGGTTATCTCTCTGTGAGCAAGGATGTCGGCAGAAACTTGTAAAAACAGCAATAAGCTCGGATTCAACAGCTATTTCATAATTTTGCGGATTATTTTGGAGCCACTACTCAAGGCTGGATTAGAGGGAATTGAGATGACATGATGAGATGGTTTTGTACACCGAGTCCATCCTATTCTTGCGGCCTACATTGCTGACTACCTGGAGCAATGCCTGGTTACATGTACCAAATATAGCACTTGTCCAAGATGCAAAGCATCGGAGAGGCAGCTACAAGATCAACATCCTTGCGAATCAAGGAAGCAAAAAGACATTATAAAAGCCATCAAGGAGGCCAAGGCCAGCACTTTTCCAGTTTCTAATTACCAGGATCTCTGCAGAGAAGAGCTCATCTCAGGTGGTATCACTAGACTTTTCTGGGAAGGTTTTCCATTCTGTGATATTCACCTTTCCATTACTCCCAACATTTTTCATCAACTGTATCAAGGAATCGTCAAATATCTTACAAACTGGTGCACTAGTTTGATGGAGACACAAGAGCTAGATCAATGTATTTGGACACTTCCTCCTTGTTTTGGCATCCACCATTTTTACTCAGGTTGGTCTAAACTCTCACAGATCTCTGGGAAAGAAAGGAAGGACATGGCTTGGATTTTACTCAGACTCTTAGTGGGTATAGTCCCCTCTCAAGTTGTCATCTGCTATTGAGCCCTATTGGATTTCATTTATCTTGCCCAATACCCTATCCACGACACTGATTCACTCAAATGGATGGACGACTCTTTGGACCTATTTCATCAAAATAAAGACATATTACTTGCTCCTCCTGCTGGTCTTGGGATCCGACAGCATCTCAACATACCTAAAGTATATTCTATGGTGCATTTAATACGTTGAGTGTATCCATAACTTCGGAACAACTGACAACTACAACACTGAAGCTTTCAAGAGGTTTCATATAGACATGGCCAAGGAGAGCTGGAGAGCATCTAACTTCTGGAATGAAGTGCCTCAGATGACATGGTGGCTAGAGTGTCAAGAAAAAATCACATTATTTTGAAGCTACGTCAATAGCAGAACAAGGGATGATGCTGAAGAAGAGGAAGAAGAGCTGCCCACTCCCCAATCATCTCTGACAAGTCTTGTCATTGCCCAACAACCTGCTATCTCTGGTCAAAGTATTAGCAGCATTCAGCAATATCATAATGCTCCCTCTTTTGCCCATTATCTTTGCAATTATCTTAATTCTCTGTTACCTCAAGGTGAAACTCTATCAAGAGCAGAGATTCCTTATCCCCAGCTTCCTTTTGATAAGTTAGATGTTTGGCACTCATGCAAATTTGCTCTGGATATCCTTGGTAACAATGTTGATGGTCAGGAAGAGATAGATTCTATCAAAGCCAAGCCAGGCAGATTCGACACTGTGGCATTAGCTTATCAAGAAGATGCCGAGAGTACAGGATTACAAGGTAAGTCAATGTTTCAAATGATAAATTTATCATTTGCTGACTTGTTCAAATAACTGATACTAGGGATGAGAATAGGCAGAATACGTGTTATCTTCAAATTGCCTACTGCTCTTTCTTTTTAACACCAGCTCCTATTAGTTGGCCTATAGAACCACTAGCATACATTGAGTGGTACCAACTTTCCAGTCATCCAGGAAAGTATCATAATATGTATACAGTTTCAAAACTTGCACCTATTCATATATCTGCTAATTTTCCTTCAGTTGTGCAGAGAGATATAGTTTCCATTAAAACTATAAGACAAAGTTGCCAATTGATATCTATCATTTCAGATCATCATCATGATTCTTCAAAATACACTATATGATATTAGACAATTGTTCGTCTTTTTTACTTAACAATTGGTCTAGTAAATATGCCTACCAGATGCTGTATTAATATACTATGCACTTTTTCTACTGCCCAATAGTAATGATTTGGATATTTTAAGTTGTAATCTCAGAGAATAACATGAAGGAGAACAATATTAATAGATAGTGTCAAATAGCACAAAAGTATATCTTAAAGTACTTCATAGCACAAATTTCCCAAAGTTATACAAATAGATAATTATGGACAGTTATGGCACAGGGGATTTTTCCTGATGACTGACCTATATTTCAGTTTTGCATTTTAGTTTTTAATTTCCATAGAAGTATATAATGGCGATGCCCTTTGCAAGAAAGTACTGCCTCTTTTCCAGCAGCAACTCTGAAGCTCAGGTCCAGACTCCTGGAGAGATAGCCACAGCTATTGATCCATATAAACAGATGCTTGATGAGCAAGACTGGCACTGGTACTACTTACACAACCATGATGGAACTGTCACAGAGATAAGTAACTTTGAACATTTTTTTTGACTCAATTAATGTCCTATTGTGGAGTGCAAGCACTCTATGGAGGATAATGTACCTAAGCTGGGGCCCCTGCCCCCTACAACTCCACTTGTGCAAATGCACCGAGATGGGCATGACCCATTCAGTCCACTGTTCCCGCCAGCTGTTTTAGACACCATGAGCCTCCTCCACCATAGTGCTTTGTAGCTTATGTTGTGATGTATGAAATGTGCTTGGTGGTGATGTTGATGTACAAATACTAAAGGCCCAAAGGCCCATTGTACATGAGGGATTTTTGGAGTGTGTGCATGTGAGTAGGCATGACAAAAAAAGGAGTAAAGGTCTTGACAGTTTGATGTGATCGCTTGGTGGTGATTGAGTCCGAGTCCGAGAGCTTCTTGAACTCATCAATTCTTCTTTGTCTCCTCTGCCCTTCCTACTCGCTCGGTCTGACTTATCCCCAACCAGTCCAGCTGTTCCTGCATAGACAATATAGCATGATATCCATTGAGTTGTGTGTGATGTGTTGATGTGTGCATGTATGGAGTGTGTTACAAATCTCTTCATTTTCCACTTTTCGAAGTCACGTGACCTGCTTAGTCAGCATCACGTGACCACTAATATACTTCACCTTTCGTCTCTCACTTTTTACTTTTCAAAGTCACGTGACATACACAGCCACAGGTCACATGACTTATCCTGGTAACACTCGTTGGACACTTACCATAATAGTTAGCATAGCTTATCCAGACCGGCCCTAAGCTGGTCTGTGCACACATGTAATTAATATAAATACTTGAATGCAGCAACCGAACAAGCCAGTCTTGTTCTGGTTGGATTCCCTCCATCCTACACATTCCCCTCCCAGTGTCTTAGTGATTATTGAGGTGCCATAGTCCTTGTTGGATCTAGGTTGCCTTCAGAGTGGTCTATTGGGCAGTGGTTATCCTTGCTTTTTGGACAATTGTTTACATTACTGTAGGTGGCGCTCAGGCGTCCTGTGAGGCGACAAATTTTAGCAGTGCATCATATGCATCCAGGTCAGACAATAGTACGGGTAGCTCATCCGCTTGATATCCCAATGTATTCCTGAGGACTTGCCATTCGTGTTTGTAAAAGGGGCATTCAAAAATGTAGTGCCACTGTATTGTTTCTTTGATGTTTGGGCAGTGTGGGCATTGAGGGTCTTCTATTCTTTGTATGTGGTGTAGGAAAATGTGGCCTGTGCATAATCCCATCAGTGTTACGATCGTCTCGAAACCCTATGTATCTCTTTCTCCTTTCCCCTTACCTCCTTTCTTTCTCCTTTTCATATATTCACATTGTATCTTAGACCTCGGGTGATTTCGCCTATTTCACATCACTGATGGTCCACTCTTCTCCGATTCCTTTCCCTGTTCTTTCCTATCGCTGATCCGATATCCTCCTATCTCAACGTTTACCTTCTGACTCATGATGATGTCATTCATCAGTCATTGCTTACTGTACTGTCTAGATTCCGCAGCTTCTGACTCATTCTTACTGTGGATGACTCGTCCTTTCCATGCGGTTCCTCCGCCTTCCATCTCGATAGTACTTAAGGACTCATTCTCTCGTCTGTAACCCTCTAAGCTAGAGCTACTTGAAATCCACTCAGTGTTCTTAGCCAACCCTCGCGTGCCTTCGTCCCCTCAGTCCTCCTGCCCTTCTCGGGTGTGTCTTAGTCTTAGTCTTACTCTCCGAGTGACGAGACTCTTCGTGAGTTCCTCCTCGAAAGAGTACTCAGTCCTCTGGCTTCGCCAGGCGTTACGCTTGCTCGGCCTCTCCTTTGTCTCAGCCTTCGCATTCAAGTCTACTACCGACCCTACCCGGGCCAGTATAACAATCGGTACCACCACTTGTTTTTTCAAGAGGGGGGAGATGAGTTTTAAAAAGCTATTTGAGGGCTTGCTCATCCCATATTTGCTCATCCATAGGTAGCAGGGGGAATTCACCCAGTTGTCATGCCATCGTTGTTTTGAGACTTCGCGATATGCTTGTTTGAGGGCGGATATACTGTCAGAGAGTGGATTAGTACATATGTAAAATGGGAGGAGATAAGCCGGCGAGTTATTTTCTGTGGATAATCCAGCCTTGTGAGCTTCTTTGTCTGCCTTTTCATTACCTGCTATGTCTTTGTGCCCCGGTATCCATCTGATTGTGAATTGATCCGTTTGTAGGTTATGTTTCTCTTTCGCTCGTTTGATTAACCTGTGCAGGTGGTGGAGTATGTAATGTCCTGGTTTAGTAGTTGGTTTCTCACCGGATTTAATTGTAGCTTGGTTGTCGATGAGGATGGTTACTGGTTTGTTAGTAGGGGGTAGTGATAATAGAAGTTTTACTGCCAGCGTTAACCCAACTGCTTCGGCTTTGTGTATGGTATGAGCCTTTGGGCTGCCTAGGTAATAATGTAGCATTTTTTGGGGGAAACTGTTGTGCATGTAAACCGCTGCCGCTCCTACACCTTTATTGGTACTGGATCTGTCACTATATAATATTGTGTGGTGTTGTCGTTTGGTGTCCTCCAAGTCTTCAATGGCTTTTTTGGCTTGAACTAAATTATTGATACCTCTTTGACCTTATTTACAAAGGGAAATATAATGTTCAACATGAACCCCATACTATACAGCTACCATATCAAATTCTGGTATAAGAATACAATGTCACTCCTTCAACATCTCAATATGACAAGTCCAATATGGGCCACAACTCCACTTCAACTGCTTGCAACCTCTGCAACTGCAGTGAGGAATATCAATATCTATGTCCAAATTATTGACCATAGGATCTGAATTTTGGTACCACAAGTTGGCAAGTGCCCTAAAGCATGTAGCAAATGTTGTGGAAACATCAAGAGAATTCAAGTATTGATACAGCATAAAGGCTTATGTTGGTATGAAAGCAAAAATACTTAAAGACACAAACCCATATTGCAAAAAGTGTCCACTGACCCTCTTTGATGTGGACTACAAGTGATGCTCTTTAATCTTCACCAATGGGAGTTGTGAGTGTTTATATCTGCTGGTTTAAAAACCATAGTAGTACTTATCAACAGAGTGTATCTGCCCAAATTGAAGTTCTCACACAATTGAGTTTTCAAGTTTTTCATCCTGTCTATTTAGGAACTATCATCTAAAAGAGGGCAACTGGACACCAAACTACACAACAAGGTCTTTCCCCCACACAACAATCAGCCTGAGGCTTCTAGTCCTAGCTTCTCAGGTCAAGTGTTCCATGTTGGCACCTTGGAACAGGCACAGGTCATTTACAGCAACACAACTCAATCTTCTAGTCACAGTGGAAGTTGGATGATCCCCACTGGAAGTGAAGATACTGAGAATTATGTCTGATCAACTTTCAATCACATTTGGAATGTAACCATGTAACTTTGTACTGGATAAGCAGTGTACAATAAAACAAATATGCTCATAGTTTCCAAGGCTTGGAATCAACTGTACTTGTAGTACATAGTAAAAATGATGTACTATATACTTTAATGGGAATTAAAAATGAAAATGAAAAACAAAATATAGGTTGGTCAATAGTGTGACACAGTCCATTCATTAGATGTATATAAAGCTTCTACAAAAAGTCCAGTAAGATTTGGTGGTCAGGAAAATTATTACAAAGTAAAAAAGTGATGAGAGGGTAGACTTTGTTATGTGTTCAAATAAATATTGGAGGCTTTCCAGACCATTCCCAATTGATTTCCTGACCTTGGAAACCCCCATGTACACTGTTTTTTACTCCTCAAAGTCATTGAGTTGAGTTGATATACTAGTAAAGGTAGGAGGACATTGGTTATCACTACAAAATAAATAGCCAGTGCTTAGAAGATGATTTGAATATGTTTGGTATATGTCTAATGGTATGGAACAGTTGATTGGAGGTACTTACCTAGATGTCACTTCAAATTGATATTACTAGCCAGTGCTTAGGAAACAGCTGGAATATGTTTATGCAACCTATAATCGAATGGCTTGAGAATGAGGTTTGTCTTCATTCCATTTCATTTTCCAACTATGTTCTGTTACGATTCGTAGGAATCCCTCCCCCCATTCTTTCTTTCTTTGGTTCTTGTCCTTCTCTCAGTCCAGATACGATTTTGTTCAGCTTGTTCTTTTTCTTGTATGACTAGTCACCCATATCTTCTCACACTTACATCTCATGGGTCGCCTACTTATTCCATACCCTTCTATAGGGTTCCATCACGCCACAAT
>JBBPNG010000267.1:0-28843 GCA_038091095.1 Leccinum incarnatum
ACTCAGAGATATCACATGCAGGTATATATAGCGAAAAGTACGTGGTGTTCGGATGTGCACATATTCACCTTTTCGAATGTCAAGAAGCGCAACTTCACCTTAGGCCGCACTTTTTTTCGTTCCCACGGGCCCGAGAGGTACCCTTCCTTGTATGGCGTGGAAGTGACCCGAAAGGTCGGTCCATCCTCTCGGCATCTCCCGAAATTAATCTAATCTCCGCATTACATCTCTAGCGTTGCTTGCAGCGCTCTGCAAAGCGCTCCCAGAGCGCGTCCCGACCCTCTGCGCTGCCCAGCGTGCACGTGCGCCGCGGCGAGCGCACATTCACACGGTCATGGCGACACCCTGCTCCGCCCTCGCCCCACCATCCCGCCACCAGCCTGCCCGCATCGCCCCACCAGCTTCATACCTCGGCGTCGTGCAGCGACCATTGTGCGCTCTCGTTCTGTCGAGAACGCGTGATGGCTGCTGCATGCACGCTTGGATGCGCTCGCCCTCCCCGTTCCTTGTCCTCGTGCACAACTCGATGACGACACGACACGACACGACACGACAACTTTGCGCAATGCCAACATGAAGCGACGTAAACGACGACACAACGTGGTACCACAACGCGACGACGGAGGCGATGACATGCCACGACAAGGTGTTGACACAGCAACGACAATGACGCCCGTGACACGACGTCAAAAATGACTGCAGATGCTCGTACGTCCGAGTCTTCTTCCCCTTCCTTGCTTCATCCGTGCCCTTGCCCTCACCTCACTTGTGCACCCCGCAGCCCCGGTCTGCCCTCCTCACTCGCCTTTGCTGCCACATCACCTAGCCTCCCCCTTCATCCGAGTTGCCTCACCTGATGCACTCTTATGTGCACGTCCGAATCCCCGGATCCTCATCCTCCTCTTCCCTGCACTAGTTCTCACCTCGGCTTCCCCATGCTCACGCTTGCCCTTGCGCCCTCACCTCCTGCGCTCGTTCTTGCGCTCGTGTGTCTACATAGATATTATTTATTGTTCAGAATATTTGTACATACGTAGGATACAATGTATTCATGTAGATTATGTTGCATCCACTTACAAATGCCCTATGTGTATGCCCGCCCGCACTCTGCTCAAGCACCAGCCAATAGAAAAGTGCCGGAAATCTCCGAAGACTTAGGAGACTCGTAAAACATATCAAAAAATTGACATTATGGCTTCCACAAACGTTTAGCTGCAATTCTAAATAGTAGGTTCGTTATAGGGTACAATAAAAAACCTATTTACATGGTGTTCCTAGAGTATTTTGCTTGTTAAACGATGGAGTGCAAAAGTGTCCACTCATGCATGCATGAATCCAACTGCATTGTGACCACACTTCATACGTTTTTGCGTTCTCGCAGTCTAAATAAAAAAATCAGCTAGGCACACTGTGTAAATAGCTCCTAGGGCATAGTAAATACATGGTTTGCTATTTAGCAGTGCTATTAGAGCGCTGTGGAAGCTGTACTGTAAAGCTTTTGATATGTTTCAGAGCGATAGGAGATGTATAGGAGATTTACCCACGTATGTTAGACCATATATAGAAATATTAGTGTTCCTTATGATGTCACGCGCTTCGATTGTGCTTCGAGTGAAAATTTCTATGACATATGCAACATGAATTCAATAGATAAATATAAATATAAAAGAATCTGATGTATCTAGCAGGTGTGAGTGAGGGGGTAGGGTGTGCAGCAATGCTGCATAGGGTATGGCACGGATGTGGGTAACCCGCTCGGGTATGATATCCGCAGGAGCGACTACACAACGCGCACAAATGTGTGACGTTGAATGATCGCATCTGCAAGCTGCCAGGATGGGATGGGGAGGGGGGCAGACAGGGCGAGGGCTCGGACGCCGTTACTGAGGGCGACTCGGGGCGAAGGCAATGGCGAAACAACAGCGATGGAACCGTGCACCGTGCAGCAGCAACTGCACAACGCGCACGATCGTGTGCGTCGTGTGATCGCTTCTGCACGCTGGGGGATGAGGATGGGGATGGGGATGGGGCGGGGGCAGACAGGGCGAGCGACAGTCGTCGACTCGTCATCATTTCCATGAGTCGTCGTCGTCGAGTCGTGGCGTGGTTGTGTCGTCAGTCAGCGTTGCATCGTTGTCGCATCGCATCGGACCAGGACTGATCTGGGTGGGGCATAAGGAGGGAGAGGGAGAGGGGCGGATGTCGCTTCGTCGTCAATGTCACTTCGTGTTGGCATTGCGCCACATCGTCGTCGTGTCGTGTCGTCATCGAGTTGGCATGCACGAGGACGAGGAATGGGGAGGACGAGCGCATCCAAGCGTGCATGCGGCGGCCATCGCGCGTTCTCGACAGAACAAGAGCGCACGATGGTCGCTGCACGGTGCCGGGGTATGGAAGCTGGAGGGGCGAGGCGGGCAGGCTGGTGGCGGGATGGGGGCGGGGGGCGGGGGCAGAGCAGGCCCAGGATGTCGCCGTGACCGTGTGAATGTGCGCTCGCCGCGGCGCACGTGCACGCTGGGCAGCGCAGAGGGTTGGGACGCGCTCTGGGAGCGCTTTGCAGAGCGCTGCAAGCAACGCTAGAGATGTGCGCGGAGATTAGATTAATTTCGGGAGATGCCGAGAGGATGGACCGACCTTTCGGGTCACTTCCACGCCATACAAGGAAGGGTACCTCTCGGGCCCGTGGGAACGAAAAAAAGTGCGGCCTAAGGTGAGTTTATGTACGCCCAGATGTCTTCGTACTCTGAGGAAATGCGCGTGAAAACTTACCATTTGTTTGCCTTTGTACTTTCTTGATATACGTCTGGTATCTAGGATTCTGAATCAGGTTGTCACTGGATACTTATAAGTATTGAAGAGCCATTTTTGGCAACTATCTCGGCCAACCGAGCCGGTATTAGTGTGCCTGAGGGAAAGTTGCTTGCTTGCCTATCCATCTCTTACTTCTGAACCGCGACAATGATTTCTTGTGTCTTCCTTGCGCTGCTATGTTGCTTCGTCGCTATCTCTTTGGCTCAGTCCAACGGCATGGACATGTCGATGGACCTACCCATGGATCTCGCCGTCGGCAACATGTTACCTTATCTTCACTTCACGCCAGGTGACACCGGTGAGTGAGCGGGCCTCAACGACCCATCTGAAACCAAACGAACAAGACTGAGAGGAAGCAACAGTGTGGTTTGTTGGTTGGGTGCCGAGCAGTGCGGGGGCGATGATAAGCACTTGCATCGCCCTGCTCATGTTTTCCATACTGGAGCGGTGGCTGGCGGCATGTCTTGGGCTTGCGGAACAATGCTGGGACGAGAGGTAAGCCAGTTTGTATTCGTCTTCGTTCGGTGTTTCTGCGCTGACGGTCGATGGTCGTACTGTTGCAACCTTCTGTCTCTCACACAGGTTCACTCCACGCTCGACTTTCAGGAAGAGTGACTGTGTACTAGACAATTCGGACAAAGTGTCTTCTCCGTCCTCATCTGCCTCGTCTGCAGCGTCGATCATCAAAAAGAAGTTGGAACGACTCGAAATGTGGCCGTCATTTGTCCCCGAGATTGAAATCACGAGGGGCATCTTGTTTGGCGCGCATGCGTTCGTCAGGATATTTTTGATGATGGCGGTCATGTGCGTGCTTGCTTCGTGTCTCTTCTCTCTCCGAGTTGCTGAGTCTGTCTGTTCTGTTACTAGGACGTTCCAACTCGCGTTCATATCGTCGATCGTGGTAGGGTCCGGTGTGGGAGAAACGCTGTTTGGGCGGTACTCGTTATCATACCACGAGCACTAGGATTATTAAGGGACTACGTACTTATTTATATGTGGTAGTTCAAGTTGTAAGTCAGAGATAAGAGGACTTGTAAATATGACGGAAGTGACGGGATCAGGCACCCGCAGCTTGTTCTTCCCCGCCATGTCTGCCCCGACCATTCCAGCGGCTTTGCAGGTCTACAAGTACGTGCGTCCTATCCAACCCATTGACAATAGTTGCCTTGATGTTCTTTGATTTCGTACCAGTTCCTACGTCGAGGATCCCATCTGGCAGCGCAAGTTCACCGCCATATGGTGTTGCTGCTTGGGAGCCGTCGTCGTTGTCTCGCTTCCGTCGCTCGTCCATGCGTTGCGACAAGGACGCATGTTCACCGGATTCTTTGGTATTTCCGAGGGTGCGGGGAAGAAGGGGTATTCCGCTGTCGGCGGTGAGGAGAAGACACCACCGGTCCCCCCGCCGCCCATATCACCATCCAGGACGCGCAAGATGGCGGCCTATCAAGAGTCGTTTGCGTCCATTCGGAATTGGTCGGTTCCGCTCCTCGAGTTGAACGCCGGGCAGAGTACGAGTTCATTCACGCATACATCCTCTCTCAGTCGACTACCTCTGACATTCCGGCGTTCTAGTTTTCATCCTCGCAGCGTATCTGGCGATTGCTCTATTATGCATCATAAAGGATGCGCCTCTTATATCCAATCCGAACAGAGCAGGTATGTGGATACAAAATCTTCTACCAGCATACATGCAATGTTTGACTTTCTTGCCCTTCCCAACCAGGTTTCCTCGCATTCGCCCAATTCCCGATTGTGTTCCTTTTCGCGACCAAGAACTCCATCCTGTCATTCCTTCTCGGTCCCGGTCATGGTTATGAACGGCTCAACTTTATCCATCGTATGGCAGGCCGTGTCATGTTCCTCTCTGCTGCGATCCACGGTGGCCTCTGGATCCGCAATCACCTTCAATACGGTCTCCCCATCATCGGTCCTCAAAAAGAAACATCCGGGGTTGCATCGTTCGCCATGCTGGGCTGCATCGTCCTCTTTTCGCTCCGACCGGTCCGAAGATGGTGCTATCAAATGTTTTTCGTGGTCCAGTGAGTCCTAGGTGGTCTGATCACGAAGTATGTGAATGACGCGGACTTGCGATCTCAATCAGCGTGATCACGTACGTCGGGTTCTTTGTGTGCGTGTGTTATCACTCGATATATGCGTCGCCCTGGATATACCCTCCGCTGGCGTTTTACGCCGCCGACATGTTCTTGCGGTTCCTGCGCTACCGATTCAAAGAGGCGACGCTCACAGCTCCTGATAATTCCATGACCCTCGTACGTGCACCTGCATCAGCATATATCCTTGTGCGCGTGTATATTGATAAAATGACGACCTTAGGTGCGTATACATGACTCCAACGACGGGTGGGTCGCAGGTCAGCATGTCTGTCTCCGCGTGTTTTTCTCGGGGAGGGTTCTAGAGAGCCACCCACTGAGTATATTGTCGGCTCCGCCTGCGTACTCGTGTTTGTCCAACCCCGGTTTATTGCTCGGTGCACGCGTCAACGGCGACTGGACGCGTGCGCTGAACGCATATGTCCGTAGGCAACAAGACAGGCTGATCGTGGTAGACGAGGCCTGCGGGGACAAGGACGAGATCAAGGCCCTGGACAGGGAGAAGGACAGTGACAGTGACGTATCCGTGTCCGTCCGAGTGATGATTGATGGTCCGTACGGGGGCTCCAGCATCGACATTGGGAAATATGAGACAGCATTGTTGGTGTCCGGGGGATCTGGCATCACGTTTACGCTTGGTCTGTTGGACGATATCGTGGGTCGGTGCGTCAAGCTGCGTCCGCGCGGGGGCGAGCGGACGCGTCGGATCGAGTTTGTGTGGTGCATCCGATCTTTTAGTGAGCACGTTCCTCTTCTTCCATCCTTTGGGAAATGAGTGGGGTATTCACCACGATTTCCTCTTTTTAGGCCAAATCGAATGGTTCGCACCAATGTTGAGGGACATTGCTAATGCAGCCAGCGGGTCGGAGATGGATCTGCGTTTTTCGATTTTTGTGACCTGCCCATGTGACGGGGAGGAAGTGGGAGAAGAGGCAGTGCAGGGGATCCCCAAGTGCGACTTGAGGTCGGGGGAGAGGCCGTCGATGTATGGAATGCTCCAGGACGTGGCTGGGCCCCGGGGTGATAGCAGGGGTGGGGGCGTGGTCGTGTGCGCGAGCGGACCGGGGAGTCTGACGACGGAAGTAGAGAACGCGGTCGCGCGGTTCGGGGCGGTGCGCGGGGCCGAGGTGGGTGGTGTGGCCATTCACGTCGAGCAGTTTACGCTGTGATTTCATGACAAGAACGAGTCATTGACCGTTTGTCTTCTGTATTTTATTCCATCTGTGCACACAACGCTCGTCGCTGATACTATGGAAATCCATGTGTGGGCAGTGCCGAAACGCATCTGGTACTTTCTGGTGGTATCACTACAATATTGCCCATAAACCCAAGAAAGTCTCAGAAAGATGGGTGTCGTAGATGATACATACCACCCGATGGAACGTAAAGAATCGTTATCATATAGCAAAGGTGCAAATGTAGCTTACACGACGGTACTTGATAAATGTACATGACTCAACGACGATGACTCAGTGTCATCCGTCGACATCACAACCAGTCCGCCTTGTCCTCTCAGCCCACTCACCCTGAACGAACCGTCTCTGGACGCCAGGCCCGTCATCACAAGATACAAACTCTGTTGATCGTCCTCCCCGAGCGGAATGTTCCAGTCCACCTGGAAAGCGCCCCAAACGAACGCGAAACGCGTTGCGACGACGCTAGCCACCGATAGCCCCAGAGGGCGGTTGTACCAGACAACGACCACCAAGCAGGCAAGGAAGATAGCGACGTGCTGTTGCCCGCATTCAGCCCAATGAGCGAAACGCCGAATGCCTTTCGGAGACGGCAGGTACCCGGGGCGGAACGCCACAATCTCTACATGACTCGGGAACAGGAGCAGCGCACCGCCGACCGCGGCGCACCATGGGACGAACAGCAAAATACGGAGCATGTGGATCCAGATCCCACCGAGTGTCAGAGCGCCATGTTCGGCTTGCGGTGTCTCCGTTGTCTCTGTTGAAGACGGGAGCGCATTACTAGAACAGTCTGAGAAGCTGGGTATGCGAGGCCCGCTTCGTTCCCTCCTTGAAAGGCCGCTGACGAATGAAGAACCCGAAATCGTCCCAAATTTCCGTGTAATCGTCGCCGAGTGCTCCTCGCGCTTCACAATATCGATAGTGGGTACGCAATGACGACAAGGCAAGGATAGTGACTCACCGAGGAAGCGCTCACATCCGAGAGGGAGAACCGCCGGTTGGGTAGACTGTAGAAACTCTAGATGTCGCGCTCGACGTCGCAAGATCGACCTTTCCTTGAGGTATTGCTCTACATACCTTGTCTGGATCGTGCCGTACAGACATTCGTTTCCCAAACCGTTCTCTCAGCGGACTCGATATCAAAATGGGGGAGATATCGTCTAGTCTCTGGCCAATCCCAAACGTTAGCTTTGTGGATGACGCGGAAGCGTGAGTTTGCGCTCACTTTTCTTTTAAACACGACCAGCGCGTGTACAACCTTCTTCACTTTCTTCATCGCCGAAGAGAGGTTGCGGGGTTTCGTAACAATGGAGAGTTTTTCCGCAGGAACACGTTTTGAGTTGTCGGCCAGGACATTCTGAAGCGTGGGTCCCAGAAAGAATGTCTTCGTGTCATCCTCGGGCGTCGTCGTCCCAGACGACGACGCATAACCTGCCGAGTTGGCATCTGTGTCCGACGACGAGACGGTAGATCTCGAGTCGTTGTACCGCTCCTGAAAGCCGCTGATTACAGGGAGATTGCATGTGACACCAACTGCCGAACTCACAAGTATGTTTAGAGGAGAAGGCGGACCAATGCTCCTTGACATATCTGGGGTTCGTTGGTGGTAGGGAAGCAAAGTGATAGGGAAAGACGTCCATCCACCCTGAAGTGCATGCCACTGGTCGGAAACATAATTTGTTGCATGCCGTATTCGATCACTTAAAAATAACACTCCTCGACCTGATTAAAATATCCAGAGACCGAAAGGCTATTGCATACGATCCTGTGCAGATTAACTAACCCAGAATTCTGCGTCATACTGATAACCAACGCCGATAGAGCGCTTCTGCAAGAGGGATCGCGCCAGTCGTAACATAGATTAGGGAGAGGTTATAAGCTGCTTCCCGAGCCACAGAAACGTCCTACAGCGACCATGTGTTAGACAGGCTAAAAAGATAAAAGCCTTAGGGCTCACATCATCCTTTCGACCCTCAACTAGCTGTAGTACCTTCTCGTAGTGAGTGACCGCAAGGGTATGCAACCCTAAATGACAGTCACGCATGAGGCAATGACGAAAAATAGCAATATCGTGGACGCCCCACCTAGTTGTTGGAATGCCCTACCAAAATTGAATTCGATCTCCGGGAGAACATGTTCTCCAACTCGTCTTCGGGTGGCTCGATATTGTGACAAACATGCCATTCCCTTGTGGAGCTTTCGTCTCAGCAACGCAGGGCTTGATTATGATCACACACCTGAGCAATGAGATGGTTGCGATTGTCTGCTTGACGTTGCATCGCCCTCCCCAAGGACGAAAGGGCAAGACACAGGCACACGATTGGATCCTCCTGACAATAGTCATACCCATGCAATAAATAGACTAACTCGTCATCAGCACAGCTAGTTATTTCGTCCAGAAAGGTGTTCCCTCACATATTGCGCTCTGATAGCTCTTTGCCGCGAGGCATAGTTGTCCATACAGGGTGACTGGAAATGGATTGTTCTTCGTCGGCAGCCACAGACGTTTCTTGTCAGTTGTGGGAGTAGGGTCGGCTGCGTCGCCGACATCATCGACATCGTCTTCAGGGATTCCAGAGCCTTTGATCACTTCATCGCCAGCTGACTTGACGGTTGCCAAATGGTAACGTTGACTCGAACTGTTCCACTTCAAGAGCTCTGGTGTCTTCACGGCACCATCACTCAACCGAACTTCTCTAAGCATGTGTTTCTGTAGTGTGGAGCTGATGAACGAATCGGCGGGCCGCAAACCGCTGGCGAGTGAGGACAAAAGTATGCGAAGAGGCTCATTGTTGAATTGATAAGCGTTGATCAATTTCCGGCACTGCTCAACGACAACGGCGTGATTCTCGACAATGATTGCGCATGCTATCGTTGATTATGAAATGAGCATTCAAGGGCAAAGGCTCGCAAATACATACTGATAATTGCGAGCCGAATAGTCACTTGCTTTTCCTTGCTTCGGTACCCGTTCGACAAAAGAATGTGACGCAAGACTTCATCGGCGAGTTCATACTCTCCACGTTTCGTCAATATGAATGTGTACTGTGCACCAAATATAATTTTAGATGAGCCTTTTCGAATGGAGCAATCACGCTACCTGCATGAAAAGCCGCAACCAACTTTCAAACGAGACGCCACGAAACGAGTCGATTTTTTCGGATTGCTGACCATCATCTTTTGACTTGCGCAGCCGCTTGTCCCGTTCTATATCGATGAGCTAACAAAACACAGGAAAGAGGAACCTGATACAAACCAATCAGTTCCAGCCTCGAAGCCATTCTTTCTTCCTCTAATTCATCCTGATGTGGTTGTCGTCGCCTGGGAAACATACCCCGAAAATCGTCATGCTACTCGGAAATCAGTGAGTATGAAATGCAAGAACACGCAACTCGTACCCTGCTCGTCAAAAACAAATTCCGTGTCTCCCTGAACATCTCTACAAGTTTCTCAGCTTCTAACATCCACTCCCTTACGATTTCATCGCTGCAATCCGTGCTCAGGATGTTGGGCCACAACTCTTCGATCCGTTTGTACCCAAGTAAGACCTCTTTCTCACGTTGTTCCTCGACAGCCCTGAGTTCAGCCAAAGTGAGTCGGCCGTGTTTAGTGGCTCTTCCTTTCTGTCGAACATGAGACTTCTCGTCAAACAGGGAAGCGCCGGGCTGGGAACTCGAAGACGCATCAGGAAGTGGTGTGCCTTCCCCTTGGCCAGGGCGGCGTTTCCTAGCGTCAATGACTGGGTGGCGCCGATCAGTCCCGCCCAGTAAGTTACGATCGAGTGAAAAATTTTACCTTGGTAAACAAGTTCAAGTGCTTTCCGGGGTTCATCCATAATTTCGTAAAGCTCCGCAAGTTTCATCTTGGCATCGGTGTTAGTGGGATCCGCGTCGATGACTTGTTCATTGATTCAACAATCCGTGAGGTGGCTCATAATTGGACAAACCTACCCTGTTTGTAGACTTCAGAAGCTTCACGTATGTCACCTTGCATCCTACGACATGTGGCAACTTGCATGAGAACGTATAAACTGCTTGTCTACAGAAGCATCTGAGGGAGACGTTGATGGATAAAGTAAAACTAACGCACCGCAGGGTCGGCACCAAGGATCTCATAGATCGGACCGGCATCGGAATACATCTCCAGTTCGAAATATGCGTCGGCGATTTCTCCAAACAAAACAGCGTAATCTAACACATCTTGTGACAAAACTATATCGGCATGCATCTACGGCAATGTCATGGCTTCAGTCTAGCCCTACGCTCTCAGGAACGTTGACTAACCTTGCCTTCATCAGTATCACCCATTTTTGTTCTGGCGATTGCGAGTCGGTGACGGGCATTTATATCCAGTGGATAGTACCCAGGCTGAACGTCTCCTGCCCGTTGCACGGGATCCCTTCCTTCTTGGCCAGGTAGATCATACTCTCGGTCGTCTTCGCAGACATCCCAGAACTTCTGGATTGCTCGGCCTTGAAGCCATCGACAACCATTTCGAATCGTATCTATTGCCCGCTCATATTCGTTCATTGTGTTATAAAGATCTGCCAGGACAAGCAACTCGATGAAGCCAAACCTCGACTGATCATTTTGCTTGGATATGGATGGGTCCAGAGCATGACCAAGAGTATTCAAGGCTTGATTGTATTTGAGAGCATCCTGATAGAGAGAGGAGCAGAATATAAAATCCCCTAGCTCGATGAGAATCGGCCGGAGTTCAGTAAGAACAGTGATGTCATGCGGGAAACGTTTCAGGATTGCCAAGAGAGAGTGACGAGCCTAACGAACAAAGGCACGGATAAGAGATACAAGAAGACAAAAGACTTTGACACACTTACCGTCCGGAGATCGTGCATTTCTCCAGCGAGGCTCGCACGATCCCAGAGGGCGTCAACGTTTTCAGGGTCGAGGCTGCACAGTTTCGTATAGCAATACAGCGCTTGTTGGTTGAATCCCAGGTCCCTGACAATATTCTCAAGACATGAGTTTGTGTCTCGGAATGGAATGTTACCTGGATTGCCTAGCCAAGCGCTCCCACTCCTCTGAGTCACGCCTAAGATGAGCAGCCATGATGCGCAGCTGAAGAGCTTTCTGTGGTTCATGCTTGTCTTCGTAACACTGTGCAAGAACAGTCCAAGCGGGGATGGCTCGTGGCTCGATACGGATAACCTCTTGCATCACTCGGATGGCTTCATTCAGGTTGTTGTCAATGTAGGCTTGATTGCCTTCTCCTATAAGCGCTCGAACTTGATGCGAGAGCACGGGTCCAACTCTACGCTCGCGCTGTACGACAATTCGCAAATTAGAATAATAGAAAGCAGAAATACGCCACCTTTTTGACTTTCCTCTTTCCAATACCAGAAGCCTCCCGCAGGTCATCTCGAAACAGAGTAGTCTGGTCGTCAAGACGCATATCCCACTCTCTCTGCAACACGCCCGTGTTCGAGACGTCATCTGCCGTCCGAATGCTGCGAACTAGGGTTCTGTGCCAACTGTCAAACGCGATACATGTCCACGGTGTGCAGCACGTACTCGAAGTCTGCGTCAACATCTGCCTCCCCAGATTCGCGGGTTTGATCATCCAAACCTGACTCTTCATTCTCGGAGGAGTCAGATTCGAATTCCTCGCTCTCGTCTGTGACTATGTCTGAACCGATGGAAAAAATTGTGACGGGGTCGTCGGAGTCGCTTTCGTCTGGAAATTGTTCGTTCGTTCTTCCCTTAGGAGAGATTCTCAACATTGTTACAAATGCTCACAGATATCGTGCTCGTCGTGCAAAGTCATGAACGTGAGAGGTTCTCGAATTATCACTCCGCTTAGCGCCGTGACCAACCCATCCTGAGGTACTTACGTTTTAATTTTAATTTCTCCTCTACAGTGTATGTAATTGGTGTACATAGCTTGTGATCTATCATGATACATACATACTTACCCTATTTTACAAAATTTCTTTTTCAACTTGGCAGGTACGCTGACCCAATCGTGCAAACTAACTCATGCATTGGCATGTTTAACAGCCCATTCTGGAGTCAGCGTTGTGTGCAGGATCCCTTGTTACCACCAAGAGCTTGGACTGACAGGACAAGTCTGGAATTCGACTTGGAACGTCCGACCCTGCGTCCGGAGCCGCCGCGACCGCGGCCATTCGGTATCAAGCTTAGAGAACGGTTCGATGGGTTCATTTAGCTTATGGAATCCTCAGGGACCATACCTACCGTCATATTGTGCGATCATGACTGAAATTCATGACCCTGAATAGCCCGCCTCAGGTGTCGCAGTCACCAGTGGTCAAGGTGAGAGTGAGACTCTAAGTTCACTTCCCCACGTTCAATCGGACCCCAGGGTCACCTAAAATTCAGCGCTAACTTTATCTAGATAGTTATTCCGTCCGACGGCCCGCTGTGAGCTTCGGTCTGAGTAATCCTTGGACCATGCCGTGAGCACATCGCTCTCCAGAAATCTAATATATCGCATAGCCCTTTTCATCTCGGTGTGGTCAAGGCTGTAGTTTCCTCGCGTCTGACAATTCAAATCACCCTCACTTTGTGACGACAACTATGGAAGTGGAGCCCTGGTCTGCTACAGTGACAAGTGAGTTTCGACCCTCAGTTTTGTTGTTCCTTATCACTCAAGTTGATGTGAAACAGTCCCCTCGACCGTTATGCACGCTATGGCTATTTTCTTCACGATGTTTAGACTATTATATCGCTGGCATATGTCCAGATTTTGGTGGGAGGACACATGGGCCACACTGGCCCTCGTGTGTGACATTACATGTCTCGCTAGCGTCTGGATGCAAACACCTCCGGATTTCGGTGAGTGTCTGTGCTATATGACATGCGTATGACCAGAAACAAAAACGCCGTATTCAGATGATATACAAACCCAGAGAACTGATATATCGAATTGGCTACTCTCGCTGAGCATCACATCCGTCCTTTGGTAAGAACGGAGATCAGGTCAATCGTGAACTAAGTCCCACATTCACACCACGATCGTAGGTTCACTCGGCTGAGTATTTTGTCCTCGATCGTCCGGCTAGCAAATCCGACGCTAAGGTCGCAACGCGTGGCATACTGCATTGCTGCCGTTTTTATAGCTATGGGGGCAGGACTCCTGGCCCAGAAAGTTTTTTTCTGCATAACGGATGAATGCAGGTTCTCAATTTCGGTGACCATCGCCCAACTCGCCAGTAAGTAATTCCGCCCCCTCCTCTGGAGAAAAATAGGCCAACTTCGAACATTGAAATTGGAAAGCGGACGTCATCTCGGACGTGATTCTCGTCGTAGCACCGGTACAGTTTCTCCGAGGCATCAAGCTTGCCCGCAACCCTCGTATCCTCATCATCTCCGTGTTTTCTGCCCCCCTCCTCATCTCCGGAGTCACTATCTTACATTCCGTTCTCCTGTTGCAAGGTGCCTCAAGCACAACGTTGATGATTGGCCATGTAAAGGTAAAACGTCTGTTACTTCGTCCCGAGAAGGCCGTATCATGAACGTTTTTCATTCACCCAGGCCGCGCTCTCGTTACTCGTGTGCGACGCCTTCGTCCTCGTCACGCTCCTCTATCGCCTATTCCAGAAGTCGGGAGATTCCAGACTCTCTATTGAGGAAGACTATGGTGGTGGTGGTGGTGGTGGTGGTGGTGATGCCGAGTTCACGACCTATATCGACCTCCCTACCAAGCTTAGCTCGTGCGTTTACCCCCTGACGTCCGGATTAAACAGTAGACGGGACGCTGCCTTATATCCCGACTTGAATTCGCCTGTGCTGGACGCGTCAAGGGGATCAAAGTCAGACCCGTCCCAAACAAAACCTGTGCTGTACTCGGAGGAGCAAGATATGCGAAATGCCATTACCGTGCAAATGAGGTGAGGGCGAGGGCTTCCGGTGATGTGCTGCAGGCAGCACGCCCCTAGGTAGACACCATTTGCTATTCAGGGTCTTGCAGATTATCTTTGCATCGTGAGACATTTACACATGTACCATAGGAACGACTTGATAATAATACGACACTGGCCGGTGGTTGGCATTACAGTAATGGTTACATACTATCCTGCAACCCAGAGATTCCCAGATTCCGAAGCTGTTTCTCACACGCAATCTGATAATGCCCCACAGTTCACATACTTGAACAATCACCTTCACGGTTGCTACATTTCCACAGGTGTCATCTTCAGCCACAGACCGCCCTAGGATAACGGTAGTTCGGCGATTTAACGGCTCCGGGATGAAGGGAGTATGGGTCCATACCTTGGCATGCAAAGTTAAGTGACTCCTTGGATGAAATTGTTCGATCGCCTGTCGTCCTTCTCCATACGCCCATGCAGCCGGAGGGCGGCATGCGGGGTCCAGAGACTCGAGGGAGAGAGAAATGGCAGAAAAATGTTGCAACAGACGAATTAACATAAACGACATCTCGTTGTACGCAAACTGTACATGGTAAACAGAGTTACGAGAGTGTCAGGTCATTGTGCAGAAAAAACGTACTTGTTGTCCCAGGCAGATACGTGGACCCGCATTGAACGGCAGAAATATGAACGGATTGGGTGTCAAGTATTTGTGCAAACGGTCGTCCAGGAAACGGTTTGGGTCAAATTCTAATGCATCAGGTCCCCACAGGTCCGTCCTACGATGCATCAATAGGACGGAATAGGTGGCCCTGGAATATGTAGTTGACGCAGGTGACTACATAAGAAGCATTAGAAGCTCACGTAGTTCCAGCAGGCACAAAGAACGGCTTCGCATTTGGATCTGATGATTGCCAAGTTGTATCCTTGATGCTCTCCCTGTAGCACGTTAGCTGGCGAGCACTCCAATAGGGAGACAACGCACCGAATGTTGTATGGCCTGTTGTCACCGGCAACGTTAGTAATGCCGAAATTGAAGAGATAAATAATGTACATACACGGCAGGGAAGAGCCTCAGTGTCTCTTTTGAAAAAATGATCAACGCATTGAAATCGCCCTTCAGAACTAATATCGTACATACCGTTCAAGACAGCTCTGAGGAATTTCATCTCCCGAATATCGTCATAAGATGGCCGGCGCATCGGACCAACCTTTGCCAGAATCTCTTCCCTTAATCGACGCAAAACGTTTGGGTACATTGCCATCAGATAAATAACAGACGTCAAAGTCGAAGCGGTCTAAGTTATATCAAGTAAAACGCGCCTTCTGATAAAAGAGTTCAACTGACCGTGTCTCTGCCGGCTAACAAAATGTTCAGTGTTTCATCTTTCAGAATCTTGATATCTAAGGTGAAGTTTGTGAAAGAATACTGGCAATGCCTGATAATTCCATACCTGTCGTTTGGCGTACCAAGTGGTCTAGTAAAGTCTCATCCTCGAATTCTTTTTCTGCATTCGAGAATCCTTGGGATGCCTCATGCTTTTCTATTGCGTCCTTCAAGATCGGCTCAAGGAACGCATCGACGACCTTCATCGGTTCCCGAGTAGGATCTCGAAAGAATTCAAACAGTGGCCACGTGCCTCCGATCGAGTTGCGCATGGCAAGTGCATACTGGGCTGCAGTGAATGCGGCTGCGAAGTCCAAAGTCTTGTTGGAGCTCGCGGGCGCCGTTCTGGAACCAGAGACATTGAAAGGATATGGTAATCCAGCAGCCAACGTGTCAATGCAGTGTCCAAACAAGAATTCCGATGCAGAGTCGAGCGTGAAACGTGAGACAACATCCTGGTACGCAGGTATATAAAGCATTAAAAGAGTGCAGTTCGGAAGACGTACTTGAAAGTCTACTGCCAGGCCAACTCGAAATCTATCTTTCATCACTGCAATCGTAGTCTCTGCATGACGATCGAAAATGTCGAAATGACTGATTCTATCGATGCTAAAGAATGGACGAGCCATAGCACGATGGACTCTGAAAAAGCGTCGACAAATGGCACATTGAAATGACACAATATCCTCACCTCCATGTATCTCCTATCTTGCTTGTCAGAAAGCAGCTACGTAAGCGTAAGATTGAAACCTACCATCCGAGTTGAATACACCTGTTCCCAGCACACTATTGGCCGTTTCTTTGAATTTGTCACCTGTGGAGAAATTATACCGGAAATCACAAAGCAGTGATCAAGCAGTCCATACCTTTGACGTAGTTATCAAAATCGGTGGCCAACATAGCCTGACGATTTGAAGATCGTTGAAGTTAGTAATCGATAGTTTACAAGCAGCAGGGCCAACCTTAATGACATGGGGCTCCGTTGTAAAAAGGATGTCTTCCCACAAAAATCTTAGGTTGACAACATGCCCAAGAGGCTGCATGTGCTCGCGTAGGGCCTCCCCTGAGACACCGACGTCCGTCAACGTTCCATCGTACCATGATGAATTTGAATTTGCAAATTACCTATGTAGTCCGTTTCTATCCTACGGATCAGCTCGAACAGCTTGTCCACATTTCCGGGCAGGTATCCTCGAATCTCGGGTATTAACCTCGCTCCCAACGCTGCAGCCCTTCGACGCTGATAGATTTTGATCGAAACGACGTGCGCGGTCTGGATGGTGAGAAAGGTGGCAGTCAGGAGGGCAACAGATCCTCCAACAGACAGGTATATGCCCGCAAGAGCGAGGAGCCTAACCACAACGACAAATAAGCCGATGATGGGCAGGATGGACGAGACAATCCAACGGCCTATGTAGCGCATGCCGGGCGTGAGCTCCATTGCGACCTGCGTTTGGCGAGTCCAACAGCACAAGAAAGAAAAAATCGAACGGTTGGGCTGTGCGGTCCGTAGGCGCTCACTGGCAGGATGTTACAGGGCACGACCTGCCAGCGAGTTGACCTATGCTAGGAACACTTTCCCATGATGCTAAGTTCAGGGAGGCCAACTGGGGTTATACAAATAGATATGATTACTGAGCTTCAGCCCTTGAATGCCGACAATCAGAGGGGGAAGGATGAATTATGAGTCAATGACGGCTGCTGCGCTACACCGTGCAAAGCCTGAATGGCAGGTAGATATCTAGATCGAGGGTCACCGGTTTCAAGATGGAAGAATTCGGAACTGAACGTGAACCTCAAAGTTATTTTCCTCGGAGTTGAATTATCAAAGCTTACGGACTCCCGGCACAAATAAAATTCTCGGTCGTATGATACTTATATCTTTCCCACACTTGCCACGGTAAACAAACGGCACAGCCGACGACTAAGTAAAAGAAGGAACGACTGTCTTCCTGCCCAAAGGTCTGCCTACGGGAGACTAAGGGCAAAAGGAAAGAAACAAGAAACAACGATATAAGACGACCCGCACAAGATACAATCTTGGTGGGGACTCGCCATCGAAGACTATATGGTACAATAAATAGAAACCGTGAAACAGTATCCGTCGTGTCATGAGGGATTCGTGTTCTATACTACTCGTTTCGTATTCGTGCTTCGTCAGACCGTCCCTCCGCTTCCACCGTCCTGATCAAGCCTCATGGCAAGTTGCGCATGGGCGTGTCGCCATACTGGGTTGCACGGCGGTCCCATCGGCCGTGCAAAGGCTCACGGAACGCCTTGTTCGCAATCGTGAAAAGAAGCGACGTCACAAGCAGAGCAAATACGACGAGCCAGCTGAGCCATGCAAAGGCGAGCATGGCCGTGAGAGCTCGGCATTCCCAGAAGAACCAGCATGAGGACAGATTCCCCCAGTAAACGTTGAGTTTTGGAGGGTTGCTAGTATGCTATAGATTGGACGATGTGTCAACAAACTGGTTGGTCGGAACGCTTAGGCTACTCACGGTGGCAACGGCAGCGCCAACCAGCCAGAGGATGAAGAAAACAAAGAGGCCAATGAGCTCTGCCCCAAAGGAACTGAAGAAGCGGTGTTCAAGCCTGTTGTGGATTGTGCGAGCACTGAATTCGATGGTAAGCTGGTGAATAGAACCGTGAACAGAGCTGGTCTTACACGAATGGTGCCCAGAAGATGGTGAGGATACTCGTCACCAAGAGCTCAATGACCACAGGGTCTGGGATGGGGGTGACCTGCGATCAGCGGGAGCGAAAACGTTGCGAGAGAGGGACGCCTACCATAGAACCGAACTCCAAAGTTTGTGGGATCATACGAGGGTATGTGAGTGGTGTAATGTATCCTCACCGCGCTCAACGCCATCGTCACAATTGAGAAAAGAAACTATAGGACCATGTCAAGTATAGTGCACTGTATGAACGCGACAGGCTTACCAGGAGGATGTACAACCCAAAGCGCACAGAATGGATCATGGCTGTCACTAACTGGAAGTGGGAGAAACAGTGTCTGACGATTAGCTGGAGTTATATGTGGGAGATGCTCCGACGAACACGAGGCAGTTGTGCGCTTCGAAATGAATGGAATATCGCTTCGCTTCGTTGCCGGATAGATAGTCACCCACGTGTGACGCACATTTCGTCAAGGATCAAATGCTGTGTCGCATAGCCACATCGATTTCGCCTCAAGTTACTACAGAATGGAAGGCGCAGAACCACGTCAGATGCCTCGAGGCATGCCTCATTTGTGGAGGGTTCCGAATAGGCATTACTAAAACGATCCAGAACATCGTGTTAGTCGCATGTATCGACTCGGAGGTTAGCGACTCGGCCACTTACACGGTGACCTACTACACTACACGTCATTCCTTGTTCCGTGCGAGGTAGATTGTGCTGATATGATCTTACACGGCTAAAATCTCAGAAGCGTCGGTCGGAGACACAATCCAATTGCCCTGAAAGCTAGGGTAAGGAAGACGGCAGGTCGGGGGGTGGATTGTTCTGATGAATCTCCATAGCAAATAGCTTCCTATGATATCATGGGAAGTGTGCACATGATCAAAGAGGAGTGGCCTGAATTCGACCTACATACTTGTCCGACAGGCAGGTGGATTACTCCAGATGAAATGAAGTGGGTCATGACGTACATGGGTGTCCTCGGAACTCTGGAAAGCTCAGGCTGGAGTTGAGCTGGAGCGTCACGCGTCACGCGTCACGTTGCTTGCAAGGCAAGTTACGTAAAAACCTTGGCCGACGGTGGCAGGTTCCTAGTCAACTCATTCCGATTCAACACTTTGCTCGTCGTTCGACTTTCAGCGCTCGGCACCCATGGATGATGCGTCCAAACCATCAATGGCACCAGTATGACTTGCGGTCCTACTACTAGTGGGACTTTAATCAACGACCAGTCGGAATTCCTGGCAATATCGCCGAGATCAACTTGCAGCGTCGTTGGGAATCCCGCTGTTTTCTTCCTGTGAGAAGAATGTCATGTTGGGTTCGAAAAGGGACCATGCGGCGTCCGTTCATTTGGCGAGGGTTAGATATTCTAGTAGTAGAAACGTGATCTTTCGCTTGAACAATACGGTACTTCATCGCCTACTAGGCTGGAGGAAAGGGAGATGAGTCGATACGGTGGACTTTGTCGAACCAGTACTAGTGCCGACGACAGGTGATAATGCAGTGTGAAACCTGTCGCTTATTATCCCACGTCACTTTGCTCATGCACAACCAGCGTGCCATACCCTGTTAATATCGTCTTCTGGTCGCTAACAAAAACTCTGGACTGCGGTAAGTCGCCATAGTGTATTTGTGCGAGACTCTGAGGCTGATAAGTCTTTGTCTTTTAAATCAATTACTTTCGGTCGTCCATTATCTCAAATCTTGACCACGACCCTCTATCATTATCCAAACGTTTCCTTCTATATGAATCAACTTCGCAGAACCGTACATTCACTCTTTTCTTTGGTTCCCTTGATCCCTTCGACAACTCTGAAGATGCCTTTGGCCTGGCAGCGACATCCTCGATATATCGTCATCGTAGCGGTGGTCATCTTAGCAACGATATACCTACTCAATCCCTACCGGTCTTCGTATCGGCCCGACTTGTACGAAAACTCAATACGAGACGACGGACTCCCAGGGCGACTCGAACAAGCTGAACGGGTCTACTCGCGGACCGTCGAAGACCGAAAAAAGCTGATACACAAATTTGGTCCAACTCCGCGGGATATTGAGATGTATGCCAACTATCACTCTCTTCCGTTTTGACTCGAATGTCCTTGTTTCAGGTTTCCGGACGATAGGGACCCTTGGCCTCCCTACACTGTCTGTGAGTTTCAAGCGCACAGCCGACCTGAACGATCCCTCATAAAGTTCTTCGTCAGGGAGTTTTTTCCCGCCGGCCTTTCAATGTCCACACGAAATGGAGCGTATCGGGTCATTAGGGGATGGAGGCAAGTGGACGTGTGGTCTTTCTCGGCTGCAGCACAAGTCAGATTGCGTGGTATATACATTCGGTGAGTCTCACGACGCTTTCTCAACCTTGCATCTGAGACGAGGGCATGGGACAGGCATGAACTATGAGACATCGTTCGAGGCCGAGCTCCTCCAACGTACTCATCAATGCGAAGTCTGGGGTTATGACTATCATTCCAACTCGTTCGGCAGCCTCAAACATGATAGTCGTGCCCACTTCCAGCCATGGGGTCTAGGAAATGTCGATGCCCATGGTCAGAATGACGCACAGAAGTTATATACCCTCAAGACGCTCCTCGACATCAACAGTATGTCTATTGCAGCGAGTCTCGCCATAGAAACGCATCTCATCTCTCTACAGAACATCGATACATAGATGTACTCAAGATCGATTTGGAGGGATGGGAATTTGAGGTTCTCACGCAAATATTGCAACCTTACATCGCATCTGGCGATCCGGTTCCCTTTGGCCAGCTCCTGATTGAGATTCATACATGGGATAAGAAGTTTGAGGACTTCTTGTCGTGGTGGGAGTTGCTGGAGGCTGTAGGGCTGCGACCATTCATGTCGGAAGTGTGTATCGCGATTTAAGCAATCTGACGAATGCGCTGACCGATTTTTCAGGTCAATCTCGTGTATCAGAACTACAATAGGGGGAAACAGACGGCTCTTGTAGAGGTGTGCCCACTGGATTTCTTCCCTGTTCATGTTCTGATCCGACGACTTGACCCACCCATTCTAGTATTCGTTTATTAACAGCAAAGGCAACAACATTTTCATTGTCGACCCCTCATCCCCGATTCCAGACAATTCTGTGATATAACCCTGATCTCGTAGTGGAATTTCCAGCAGTTGTTGTCAGCGCAGTGCAGAGACGTCGCAATGCTAGGGGCTAGTAGATCGCTGGACCGCCTTGGAAAATAAAACAATGCTATGGATTTCGATACGGTGCATGCGTACACATCATAAAACTTGCATTGTGGGGAAACTACTGATGGGCCCTAGTAAAAGGCTTGCGCAACTTTGTTGTTGGAGACCTGCTATTGACATGTATTTGTCATTGTTTGAATCAAAGGTTGCTGCCAAATATGTGGCTGTTCACGGATAAACACAAATTAAATTATGTAAATTAAAAAATGAAATGCCACCCGGGCGAGACTTAACGAGTCGGCATGACATCACTGGTCTAAATCACCAGACACTGATAACTTGGCGGAGATCGTCGCCTTTTCCTCCTTTTCCTCTTGTTCTATCACGACATTCTTCATCATATCGAAATGCCCGCAGGACTTGCGCCGCCAGCAATCCCGTCCGTCGAAACTGGAAGACCCGTCCTTGCGTCCACCCATAGCCCCACTTCCACCCAGGATATCCCCGGAAATTATCCAGAGACCCCACCCACAATGGACAGACCATTGGATGAATCAAAGCTCGAGCCACAGCCCTGTAAGTTGCCTCTAAATTGTAAGGCATTGAATAAGCTGATGCGGCAACCAGCCCCTGAGGAGCATAAAGAGGACCGTCATGTTTCCTTACCTAGCACCGAGTTGAAGGGTGCTCAGCCTTCAGAGCACACTGGCGGTGTTGGGGCACTCCCAGGGAACGTCTCCGAGTCTAGTGTTGCTCTTTTACCGGAGGAACGTGCAAAGACTAACGAGGAACCCCTGTCCACACCCGCTCGCCAGAGAGGAGATACAATCAAACCGTCCGTATCAGGTGGGAACGATGAGGTGGGTGGTCAATTTATATGCTTATACTGTTTTTGCGGGATGAGTGCCCGGACCGTGGTAGTCTCACATCAGGCTTTTTTGATTGGCTTTCCTTCTCAAAAGGCTTTTCGTGAGTACATACCAGGTTTCGGAGTCATACTAGCCGAGACCCGCCAGCTTGGTGTCGATGAAAGTTGGGCATGATTGTCGCGTAGATCTTTCTCGGCACGGTGCATTTTGATATCCATTCTCTTGGGTGCTCGAATCTCGCTCTTTCCTCGCTTTTTATTTCAGAGTCACTAATTCTCCGCCACGGATTCAGACACAGCCCCGAGAGCCCGAGAAAGAACTTGAGGCGAAAATACCTCGCGACATTCCGCTTTCTGAGAATCAATCGGGTGCTTCCCAGCCTTTGGATATTTCCGGCACTGACATCGAGTCGCAAAAGGAGAAGACCAAAAATCAGGAAGCTGCTGATCAAGGAAAGGTGGTTGATGTCGCTGATAGCGGCGCAGCCGGAGCCGCGGCAACTGCAGAAGAACCCGGTGACTTTTTCAAGTCATTTCCTCCATGACATCGCAACTGATCACATGGGGCTGAGACAGACACTGAGGGATCTAAGCTTCGTTCGCAGCAGCTCGGTCTCGGAAAGAGCACGTCACGAGACAACCAGGCTAGAGGCAAAGAGGAGGTACGAACTACGCCAGCTAAGAAATCTGAGGGTTATGGCGGAGATTACCATCCTGCGCAGTTGCACCCTGCGCCGCCGGGCGCTGGTGCAACCGAGTATCAATCCACAACCAACGGCAATCAGCCGGCAGTGTTAGATCCGCCAACGACGACAGGTACCAAAGTGGAATCAGAGGGGTCCGAGAAGAAGCCTGGATTCATCACGATGGTCAAAGGGGAAATGAAGATTCTTGCAGGAAAGATGAGGGGTGATGAGCACAAAATTGAAGAAGGTAAAAAGCTTGTTCATGGAGAAACTTGAAATATTTGGTGCGTTGCCACGGTCGGTATGCATTGTATACCAGACTTCGAAGGGCCTTGTTTGTATAGTACGAAAGCCTGGTATTGTATTATATTCGCCCAGTCACTGTAGCACTTTCGCGTTACTGTTCCATGAAGTACTGGATAAGAGAAGGGACCACTGGGCAAGGCGGCCGCCAGGGACCCGCGTCACCTGGACGACACAAACTGGTATTTGGACATATGGCATGAACTATAACGCACCGGCATGAAGGCGGAGCTATCGGCGGGCACTTGGATCCCAGCATGATAGGCCACGAATCGGCCCGCGCGTCGACGTTTCTATTAATATTGTTCCTGGGCGGGAACCTGACGTAAGTTCAAAGTTGTACCCGTGAGAACCTCGGCACTGCCGGTCCGTCCTTTCAAGCCTAGGGTACGCGCCAACTCAAAGGGTGCGACTCGACTTCAGAAACCCGAGTCTTTGGTGCAATAGAACAAGAAATCCGAACACGAATAAACAGCCTTTCTCCGACGAAAAATAGCTTTAGCGAATACACATGGAAGCGCAGCGGTTACAAAAACAAAACAATGCGTTGTGAAAGAGCGCGGAAGCGGAAGCAATGGATGACTGATCTTAACGTTTGTTTGTTCCCCTTATGGTCTTGGAGAAAAAAGAGCATCAGTCAGACCAACCGACCGACCTGACTAAGACTAACGAGCACACGGAACTGCCGACTCAGTGTGACCCGGACCTCTGAAGTTTTCGTAATTCTTGTCTCTCAAGTACTCGCACCAATACGAATGATAACTACACAATTAATTTACCGTATAATGAACAATGTCAATGCAGGGGAATCATACACAGCATGAAAGCAATCTTAGGAAGATGTCAATGATTTCAATGGGACCAGGCGTCACAACACCACACGGAAGCTGTTCAAGACCCGCCTATCCTCGGCGGACAGCGGACCGTAATTGCTTGGAGATGGGTGATTTAGGTGGATGGGGTGAGATGATGATGATGATGATGCGCGCGAGGGATCGGGATGCGAATGGAAGTGTGGATGTGAGTGTGAGTGTGAGTGGGGGGTACTGGCAAGGACAGACATGCTTGGTAGGGGCACATGAGGTTGATGATAAGGCCGCGAGTAATGATGTTGATAATGATGCAGAGGCGGAGATAAGGGTCCAGATGACGAGGCCGAAACGGGTGACGCTGAGCAAGATGGAACGTCGTAGGACCTTGCATAGTTTTTGGAGGAGTGAGTTAGTGGATCCGATTGTGAGGGATAGTGGGAGAGGGTGTGAGCCTCCCTCGAGTCGGCCACAGGATAGTGTTCGTTCCGCACCGCATTCGCTTTGCTGGACACGAAGATGCCCTTCGGGACTCGCAAGTTACGGAGGTAGTCATAGTATTCGATAACAGGGAGTCGTTGGTAATCATCCGCCTGGAAAGAAATAGAGAAAGATTAAATGAAATATGGCACTGCGGACGAATGATCGGAAACAATATGACTGACTGTAAAGTAAGCCACCACATGCCATTTCCGTGGGTGGCTCAACCCAGGGAGGTATACAAGCGCCGAGTATGTCTGTTTCGTGAGCCCATTTGGACGGTTCGGCCTATCTTTTCGCCTGTTAGTGGGAGGCGCCGCTGAAAGTGGATCAGTCGCCCGTCGAGCCCTGAATGTCGAACGTCGAACCCCATCAGTTGAAACCTAATCATAGACCGTGCTACAAAAGACTAGGTGCTTTACCTGAGAGTAGCCTTCGCTTCTTTTTCCTCCTGGGTGGCCTCCATCTTTTCTTCGTAAAACAGATAGTCGCCGCGCATCCGACTTTGTGACCTATGCAGTGACCACCATGCATTGAGTCATGCTGCCAAGAGATAACGTGATAAAATACACAGACCATCTTCTCCCATCAGTCCAACGTAACAGGCCACCGTCGTTTTCTGCTTCCTCCCAGACGAAGACGTTCCCCGAAACAAGCTGTTCGCGCTCGTTCGCGGTCAGCCGACGCCTGATCAGGGGGAGCATGTTGAGCCTAACGGCTTCTAGGAGAACATGGGCATCTTTTGCATCACGGACGTCTGGCCAATGGAATGAGAAAGGGATTTGTGCAAGCAACTATTGTTGTTGCTTACGGAGAGCAGGATGGGTGGGAGGTCCTGTGTGGATTACGGTCGAAGGCATATTGACTTGTTAGCACGAGATGTAAGATCTCGAGTCTCTTTTTTCTCTGGAGTGCCTTTATATATGCACGGAAGTGTAGAACGTGTGATGCCTCGTCATGGGGGATCGGGTAATATGACAGGCCGGGATGAAAATTCCTAGGAGGAAAAGATCAGATCGGTGATCTTCCAACAGGCGACGAAAAGAAATAGACACCGTAAGCATGGTCACAGTGCTTGATTCAGAAGAATGGGGATGGAGATCTTACAAACTCGGATAAAAGAAACATGACATGAGACAAACCTTATATGCATGAGCCGTGCGCAGGCACCGGACATAAGTTGTCTGTAATGGAACTATCAGAATGTCATGCGTGTTCGCGGGAACTTTCGTAAATAGCTAGATGTAGGATAGGCGAGTAAGCAGAGATAGATAATTTAGTGAACCTTTCCCAGTGGCCACCAGAACTAAGCTCACAGGCAAAACTCTGTAATTCTGGACAATTGGACGATAGTTTTCCCATCTATGCTCCACCCCGCCCAGCAACTGTCAGCGGATGGGCCCAGAGCCAATGCATCGAGCGCCATACTTACAGCCTGGTGTATGTCTATCGTAGGTGTTTCCCGATTGTCAGTTCATAATTGTCGATGTCAACTTAATAGGCCCGCCTATTATCCCTGTCAGATGCGAAGTCGGGACCTCGACTGCTGGTTCATGGAGGTCAGAATTCTCCGTGACAGTCCAAGAGCCGCTCTTGATTTGTACGACTCACCTTTTGAAGTTTCCTCAACTTTTCTGCTAAGCAGGACGATTCAGGATCCGGAAATGATGAGTATCCCTAATAATTGGTAGGCCATCATCAATCACATCATTCCTCATCTCCGGGCCTCGACTTTTAGCACCACGACTCCGGTTCGGCGGAGTTCTAACTCGGATATCGTTCATTGAGATGCTGTCCGTTTCACAATTTATGGGACGGTAGTCGGCCTTCCTCGATGACCGAGTCAATTATGCGATACGCCGATACCTCCCAAGAATTTGGGTAGACACGCCGGCAGAGCGTATCGTGCTAAATCGCACCAAGATTGACGCTGAGATAATGTCACTCATTCGGAAATAGCGGCCTGAGGACATGGGAGAACGTGACTTGAGTGGCACAGATTTGAGGCGTGCGCTGTCCATGCGAGGGTCCGCACGCCAAAACTGTCTGCTGCTCGCGCGGTCAGCACTGTAATGCTCGCTAGTGGCACTAGCTCCGAAGGTGACTCGCGTGTGCTTCCGCATGGATCGGCGGCAGGCCAGATTGCGCCCAGTCAGAACCGGCGGGTTTACCGCTAGACGCAAACTAGGTTTCTGGTCAGTGACTAGGCTGTCATATATTGACTCACATGATACCTTTGTCGCACGCCGAGACATACAGAACACGGCCGCATGCTCGTTCCGTGGTCACAGGATACACGCTAGGTACTTACACAACGGGATTAGACAAATTTAGTACGAACCTAAACATGATTCCAAGCGCGATTCCCAGGACTAAACAATAAGTTTGGGATGATTATTCACATCTAGAACAACGTTTAGGTTCGACCTTAGTTGGTCTAACCAGCAGGTCGAAGAGAGCAGGCACAGTGGCGATCGAACGAACAAATCAATAACAGGTTGGAAATCCAGTACATAGAAGCAAACATGTACATACACACTAGTTTCGCCAGGGCCAGTGGCATGGCACAGTACTTACTAGTGGCACATGAGGGAGAACTCCTCTCATCAGACACATCCGATCGATCTCTAGTAATGCCCTGAGATATTCATAGTCACAACAGCCCATCCATCATCGAAAGTACCTCGCCGCATCAGCATACTCAAATTCACACGATTATGATTCAATACTCTAAATCCCCTTGTGAAGTCGCCAAGATTCTGATGCGGCGGTGAGTTGGTTTCATTGACTTCGGTTCTCATGGATTGATGGACTCGGAGGCAGAGCTGCCGAGGTTCAGGAGACTTGTGCAAGCCCACTGGCATATCAGTCATGTGTCTCTTTATATCTGCAGCGATAGGAAGTTGGTACCCGTACTTCGCAGTCGTCCGTATAGAGCGGACGGTCCAGTTCTGTTGCCCGCCCGTCTCAGTATTTCCGCCGTTGGCCACGGCTTCCGGGTTCCCAACTTGTCCATCATTATTTGATCAAGTAAATATACACACCAAACCTCCATCGGTGGATGACAGCGCTACGACCTGCTAGAACCCCATTGAATGCAACATGAAGTTAATTCGCTAGCAACTCATTCGAATAGCGGAGTTTCCCAACCACCAAAGTACCTAAATCCAAGATGCAAGACTCGGACGACTACGGCCCGGTAAGGACTCATAGTTGTCCGATGCTGGCAACGTTCCTGACCTTTTGACCTAACTTACGTACCCAAACTTTTCCCATTCGTATGATCAACAGAGAACAGAAGGCAAGGATACGGGGGTGCTCATATGACTTTTGGTCATTGACATTCTCGCCTTGGCATGATGCGGAACACAAACGGCCGCCTCCGTTTCATTGCTGCGTACCTCAGTGTCCCTGTTATACACATGGCAGGTACGAAGATAGACGATGGTGGTGGTGTGTTTGGGAGATTGTTTCCATTTTCTCTCTCGCTCGTCAATGTCATACCCTCTTCCAGAAACGCCACAATCAACGAAGCTCACATGATATTCCACGCTGAGAGAGGGGTATGGGGTGCTCGATCGAGTATGACCAAGTGGAGAGTGTCCCTGCTTTGTGCAAAAGTTTTTTCTAAAGTCATTGGAACTGAGGGAAGAGGTTTGCGTGTTGAAACCTGCTTTTTCCCCACCATCGTTCCCTCGGTCATATCGGCGCTAGCCACAGATCAGCACGCGACAGGTGGGATACAAGCGTGCCTATCATTCGCTACGAAATTGTACACACGACCAACACACGACAGGTTACACTGGGATTTCCATTACTTCCACGACGGTACCGGCGTGCGGCAAATCGAAAGATGCTGCTGCTTGGCACACCATGAGCCTCTCCTAGTCATTGGACATCACGAACACATTTTATATTACAATGTCTGCATGGGAATGGTCCCAGAGACTAGTTGAAAGCAGTTCCTCTACTACGATTGCACTGGACGGTTCTTCGGCCCGACCGCAAACTACCGAGCCATCTGACATTTAAGAGAGCGCTGATTCGTCGTTGGATAATTCGACATCACCACCACGTCAATACTTATTTGCCGACTTGAAAATGGGTCAGCGTTAGATCTTCTACAGGGAAATTTCCGCGTACTAATTTTGGATGCCCTTCGCAGGCTCAAACGAAGATGGAGGCTTGTCCGTCACCCCCCAAATGAGGTCCATTCTCGACCAGCCCGGATTCATAAGCATGGCTATGGGCAGCGAGACACTGCGAAAAATGTTCCAGACGCGTGAGTAACTCCTCACGACAACACCGTATCACCACAGTCGATGAGCCGTTATCAAACCCGACCCTGGGCATGGCTAGTCTCCGAGACTCACCCCCAGGGCCCCCTCTCACCGCTCTCACACACACCTTGAGGTCATTTGAGTCTTGACCATTTTCCCTACCCCAGAATTCGTGGAATTCGATCCTAGCAAGCTCTCTGCGTTTGCACG
>JBBPNG010000268.1:0-28814 GCA_038091095.1 Leccinum incarnatum
TGCGTGAATTATCATCAACGTCTTGAGTGCATTATAGCACCAGGGCAACGGCTTCCACCCTCCCTTGAAAAAGTCGGATAGCAGATCCTGATCGGCGAACGACCAATTCGGCAGAAGCGGAGACGTGTCGAGATGTCCATAGATCGCCTGAGCGAGCTCGATCGAGGGGCTCAGCACGACAAGGCCGCTGTTAAGCAGAAAATGGGGTCGTGGACTGCTGCTAGTGATTTGCGTCGGGGCCGTTAGACCGGTCGGATGGGACAGGGGCGTGTAAGCGCAGTTCTCTGGCACCCTTGTCCAGGGCTGAGCGGGTTACCGACTGGACGAAGGCTGTGGTGTGCTTACCAGTCGGCTGGGTAATGTTTCAGTCTCAGCGGGTTGCAGGCGCAGACATGGGCGGCCGCGATTTCGCCCTTTGCGAGAGGAAGATCCATCAGCTCGTCCATCCTGCGCATCACGATCATGTCGGCGTCGAGGAGGACGATACGCTAGCAGAGGAAGGTTCGTCATGGGGTGAGCGATGCAGCGACCCGTTTTGCTTACGTCGTAATCCGTCAGCTCAAAGACCCTGGATTCAAACGTTCGTCCATCAGCCATCCAAAAACGCGACGCGGCACCCAAACGCCTCACCTCAGCTTCGTCCAGACTTCCTTGAACCTGACATCGTGAGTGGCTAGGGTGTGTCGACCTGCGGGGGGATGAAGATACTGGATGTCTATCATGGTGATGCTCTTTCTTGTAAGGATATCTCGAGCTTCTTGGGGTAGGGCAGGGGTAACCATTACGACCAGTGGATACTCTGAGCCCACAGACCGAAGGGTATATTCTAGTACTAGGACACCTGGCAGGTAGCTGGTCTGCGTCAACAGCGTCGCGTACACTGCTTTGACACTCATGTCGCTGCAGATCGACTGTTATCCAGCGACAGAGAATCGTCAGTCTTCACAGTCGAGGTTTGAAAGAAAGAAAGACGGTGATTAGTGGCCAGAGTATCGGGCGGAGTCGGCTTGATCGATATCGGCAATAATATGTAATTACAAAAGTTATCATGTTGAGTCGAGAGATTAACCCGTCACCGTAAGCGAGTGAAATAGTCTCGACTAAGTAGGGGAGAAATGAATACCTGACTGTGTGTCGACCCCATCGTATTGAATGACGAAGTACGCACGATCATCGATCATGTCCGCTCTGAGTAAAATGTCTACTTCTAGTAGCCATCAAGGGAATGACTAACGTAGATTCGGAAGAAATAAATATTTGTCTACGGTTTGTTGAATATTCAACGAGAACAGGTCAAAGATCCGAAGAGAAAGTAGACGTGTGCTTCTGGACTTACTACATAGTAACCTAGCGAGAAAGCACGGTAGAATTCACGTCAGTCATGCAGATAGATGGCATCTTGCGATCAAAAGGGAGATACGCAGCAATATTTGGAGGTACAAGCTCGCGACCAGACTGCCGATTTGAATCCGGTTCCGCTCCCCAACTCCAGCACAAATATCTATACTTAGTATCATCCACGAGGTCTACTCATCAATTGGCAGCGAAGACTAATTTATAGTAACTCTTGCAAGTTGTGACTCACGAGGATGCAAACTTGAAGTTCCAAGCTTCGGTAGTTGGACGCGACTCAAGAAGAGTGATCGTCTCGTAGCAATTTTGCTCTGTCGGATGGTCATGTGTACTTACATGTATTGATACATGATGGGAAACTTCCGAGTCGGACTCCGGCAAGTAGTCACTACAGAGTTGTGCCAGGCGTCACATTAGTCAGCAGCAATCATTCGGACGGTCACGTTGAAGTAGCTCCTACGATTCTCTCCCGAGCTGAGAGCGCACTCAGGCTCGAGGCTACTGGAAAGAGCGGATTTGAACCCACATCTCGTGTCCACACCACGCACCTCCGAACACCTCCGAACACGCGTATGCACCTAGTATTATTCCGGGCTGCCCGGCTAAGAAACGTGAGTAGTAGCCAGTCGGCTAGTATAAACTAGAAGCTTAGTAGCTCATCGCACACAACCTAGCCCACCACTGAAAATCACCAAGCAGCCTCGTAAACATATTCAGTGAGACCAGAGAAATCGCTTTCGACCACGGTTCCTGCTCGCCGCATTCCAGACTTCTTCACCACACACCTCTAGGCTACACTCATCCCCGCTGGACGCACCGGATATACTACATTGTGTCTTAGTTGACGACGGCGAAGACGCCTCCCCCATCTCACTGGATAGTCTATAGAGCCACCGCATTCCCCATCCCCCATTCTCAGACTCGGAGGAGTCCCAGACTCATAACTCCACCTTTGCCTGATCGTACGGGAGATCCTGGTATTACCAAAGCGAAATGGAGCACTCGCCCCAGCGACGCCCATCACCTGCTCCCTCCAAGTTGACTTTATACTTCTCATATTGGAGGCCCGGTCATCATCCTCCGTGCATTGTTGGCAGGACTGAAGTCTCATCTGACAAGGATGTCTTTCACTTGAGCGAGCTGATAGCTCAAAGTATTTCCACCAATGCATGCAAACTGCTTCTGTACAAGATACCCGATAATAGTCCGCTGCCTCTCAAGGATCTGGGAACCACTAAGATTTCCTTATCTGATCTTGGTCAACCCTTGACTATCAATCTTTCGCTAGCAAGCATTTTCGGGTCACCACCTACAGCGGACCATGTTCACCTCGTCGTCGTCAACCCTTGTAAGTATAATTGGTTTCTGGATAGCCAAACGTTCACTCTATCCACACAGTTGACCCTTTGATCATCCATTACTGGATTCGGGGCTCCTCGAAGATTGGGATCGGACTTAATATGCTGCGGGGAGAAAGAGTAATTGATCTCATTAGTGCCATACAGGAGAAATCCGAGCACTTGCGCACTGTATCACTCGAAAATCTAGAACTTTACAAGTTCTCGCACAGCAAACAGGCAGATATCTCTGAGATCGTTCAAGGTACAGGGCTGGGCCACCTACTTCCGAAGAATGACATGCTCCAGACTGTTTTCGAGGATGTTCCGCTCGATGAGAAACCATGTGTCATTGTAGAAGTGGTTGTTTCAAGTAAGTCTTTCTGTTCCTGTTCACAAAGTAATGTTTTCTTCTCTCTAATCATGCGATCACAGAGGATAAACATCTTCTGAATTGGGATGTTGCTGACAGGGCTTCGAAGAAACCAAAGATTGCCCCGTCAGATGTTGGCCCTTCAGAGTATTATGAAATCCAACGGAAGGCACATACACGTTTCATTGATCACCGTCCTGTCAAGATCGAAACCCAGGATGAATCTCTGAATCAGTCTCCCGTTCCAGATACAGAGCTACCACCTTTTGAAGTTCTCTATACTGGATTCGGAGAATTCCTCGACACTTACCGGGCGGAACGCGAGGGCAAAGTCATTGGAAGATCAGTTGCCCAAGTCAGATATGAAATCGAGATGTTCGCAGAGGAGATGACTCAGGTCTACGCGACGGAAAGTTCAAGGCAATTCGATGGTCTGAGGCGTCTCAACAACATACTTTTTGACTCTCCCCGTCCGGTGATAGTGCCGTCCGACATCGACGGTACCACAACTGATGGTCATTATCTCCATGGTCAATTCCAGATACCTTGTTTCATCGTGGAATTTGAAAACGAGAATGCGAAGTCGAAGGCCATTCCTTCCATTCAGCTGGCCTCCTACTATCAACGCAGCATTGTGGCGGTTGAGAAAAGACGCAGAGAGTTGGTTTACTGTTCGAGACTTCCAGCACTTGGCGTGACCATCATTGGTGTGTCTATCATCTGCTCTAAGGGGATGCTTCTTATTGATGATCCTGTCAGGTCCCGTTATCACTTTTTATGCTATGGCTTGGGTTGGTTCGGTTGTCTGCTACCCTCTGACACCCGGCATCTCCTGTGTTTTCTGTGCAACAGGCGGCGATGATCGACGTGCACTCCATGGTGCCTTTATTGCAGCAAGAGATCTTGTTTCTCGGATTGAAAAGGATGCAAAAAAGCTCTCTGAAAAAAGCTCTCCACGCCTTTCAAAGCATTCCTATCCAGACCTCAAAGAGCTACCCTCTTTTCTTGATCCCCACGTTGCCATCAGTTTCCAAATCACCGACGTATTGCAAAGTGGTTATGGCCGGATTTTGTATCGTGCTCACTCTACTAGACCTCCTGGCCTCGACCTTGTCATCAAATTTACGCGCTCGTACTCGGCGGACTTACACGACTTCTGCGCTTCTCTTGGTCGTGCTCCAATCATGCACGGAATCAAGGAACTTCCTGGTAACATTTTCGTCGTAGCAATGGAGTACCTGAAGGGTGACTCTCCAAGTCCACTTGAAGGTTCTCAGGAGCGGCGAGACAAAATGGCAAAACAGCTGAAACAACTTGTCGAGGAGTTCCACAAAGCTGGTTACGTTCACGGAGACCTGCGTCTTCCGAACATCCATTGCATCAAAGACGAGATCAAGTTGATCGACTTCGACTGGGGTGGAAAAGTTGGCGAGGTATCCTACCCACATCAGATTCTGAATCGTGCGCTCACGGAAGGGCGTGATATGGACAATTTGATGATCACGAAGGCGGACGATAAACGCGTATTGAAAATGACATTAGAGTCTATTGGATGTTCTTAATTCCTTTTGTAATACAGAGTCTGTTTCGCCTCCTTGCAGTCCTGGACCCAGAAAGTCGAAACAGCACACATGATCAATGACGACAAAAGGCTGGATAAGAATACGCAAGTTATTATGAATCTATGATTGCCGCACATTCCAAATCAGCTAGTCAAGCAACTCGAGCTATATTCAATCCTCTGGAACATTTCATTGTACATACACTGCCTCAAATACTATACGTCCTCACATGTGCTCGAACTGCCATAACCCTGGTGCGGCATTGTTGTGTCCTGGTGTCCAACGTGGTCTCTATCAGCTTGGCGAAAGCCTTTTTCTATTATGTAAGCATTAGTGTGCCTAGCCGAATAGGGGCAAATTCGTCACTAGCAAACTTAGGGGATACAAACTTGACCCTATCTCATTCCCCACCATCTCACAACCACTGGCATGCCACTCCCACCCACCCCTCAGGCTCCACCTCAATGTCTACCCAAAAATAACTATCCACATGACTCTGACACTCGAAAAGCATATGATCAATGTCTTGCTCTAGAGCAACATGCCACTGGTTATCCAGACTCTCAAAGGGGTACCAGCAACTCCATGTTCAACCTTGTAGATCCAATGGTTGTCTCACGTGTCCTTGGCCATGCATTGCTCTTGGCTCCTAGTGAAATTGGCTGCAATGCATTGACACATGAAATCCTTTGGTGCAATGGAGATCCAGAGTTATTGTCTGAACTTGCCCATCTGTATGTTTATGGAATGGTCTGCATGTGTGAGTTCTTCTAGAGATTTATTTTATCTATTGTGTTGTCTGAAAAGCCTCGAGTCTACAATCCCAGAAGACATCCATATGAATACCCACCTATTGTTCAGTATCCTGCTCTGTTCTCTAAACCTCAAGCCATGCAGAAGCTTTTGATCAAGAGGCCTCCAATCACCAAGGGATTGCCTGAGCTAGTGAGGACATCTGTTATCATCATCATTCAACTTTTAATCAATTTGCTAGGTCTTGTTCCGTGATGATTATTGCTGTGTCTTCACTGGTGTCTTGAACTTAAATATGGGGGTATTGCAAGAAAGGGGAGACATAACAATGCTCACTTGTATCATCAATCGATCTCTCTCGAAAGATATCCACAGTGTTGAACCAAGATCTCCTGAGAAGGTAGTCATTGTTTTTTCTTTTTCTTTCTATACCACGTCTATTGACAAGCGGCATATATTTTCCAGACTGAATGGAAAAAGACTATGGGGGCTATAATTGAACACTTTGGGGGCTTCTCCCCTCATGAAGCACTTTGCGACAAAGTGACCCACAGCCCCCTAAATGGATTCACAAGTACAGTTTCGCCACATGAAGATTTTGGCAAACTTAACCTTTGGTTCACTCCGACCAAGGTAAGATGTCCTGTTCTACTAGTTTTTTTTACTCGTTTATGATTGAAACAGAATAAATTTCCACAAGACTCACCCAATACATATGATGTGCAATATTACCAGGGCAATCGTCGTCTCCCTTATTTGAGTCATGGTATCCAGTCACAAATCACATTCAGATCTTCCTGGCAGATCGAGAATGTGATTGTCCCACCTCCTGACACACGCATCATTGCCCTCCATGCAGCCTGTGCCAGGATCGCTCACATGTCAGGTGCTGCAAAGCATTTTCCAAGGTTCTACTATCGCACGAACTTTTTACCGAATGTCACAGTTGTGCACAAGCTGTGTCCAATGTTAAGGAAGTCAAAGCTGTTGAAGCTTGTCCGTATACCTTAATGGACTATTACTGTATTTCATGGTGCCTGGTTGACTATGTATTTGTATATTCTCATCTCTGACTTTGATGATACTTCAATGACAACGAATGTTACTACTTGTACAGCTTCTGTATGGATTTTATGTGTAGGTGCAAATACCTCGAGGTCCCACCAGCCCCTGTGGACTCCCGAGACTAGTGAACGCACTCTCGTTTGGGTTGGAAGTATTCGTGCCAACCCTCCCTCGATGCCCTTGCTGAGCACTATGCACATTCCCTCGCCCGCCTGCTTTTCCCCCAGCTTTCGGACGCACTTCAAGACTTCGAGACCTTTCCGGAAATGTTGATGCGCAGGTCGCTGGTAACAGGGATCGAGAGGCTGATCAACATTGCACCAAGGCTGGCCTAGACAGGTGAGGAGGATGTTGACTTCTTCGTCGAGCTTGGCGTGGCGGTAGTCCTCGACCCCGTTCTTGATGGCAGTGACGACGAGAATAAAAAGGACAGGAAGACAGGTGGTCGCGGCTGAATCTCCAAAAACGAAGATGACTGCAACGCGTTAGGACAAGAATGATGATCAAAGACAGAAAGTAGATGTTGACTCTTCTGTGAAGCGGCGTCAGTGAGCGTGGGGTGTGCCAGCAGCGGCGTCGGACTCACCGATGGAGCTCAGGCTGCTCGTAGAGATTCTTTGGTAGGGGTATACCCTAGAAGCTGTGAGGTGCGAGAGGGCAAGAACCGGTTGGGGTTATTCACTGCTCATATGCACTTTGTTCCTCGGGTACCGAGCCTTAGTGATCGACTTCCATTGCAAATAGGGGAGTATTCACGTATGTATACGTTTGTACGCTGACCAGGTATCTGTGCGTCTGTGGCGAGTACCTCAGAGGTGGCCGAGTCTGCCGTCTTTGGACGCTTGTTACTTGGTCTGAAGAAGAGTGCACATCTCTTCGTTGCTGTCCTCTGCGCGCGCAGCTCTGAGCGAATGGACTCTGCAGTGGTTGACGCCGCAGTGCGGGTAATGCAGAGACGAAGGTCATAGTCGAATAGAACAACGATTGATGTACCTGAGTGCGTGTGGATGATGGAAAACCAGACGGACGAGGCAAAACGAGAATGATCGACACAAAAAAAGGATTAGATCAGGGAGGTGCGCGCATGCGGAACAATGAAAACAGAATAAGAAACAGAAACAGAAACAGACGGGCAAGGCCGCAGGCGAAACGGGAACGCTCGACACGAATTTCAATAGGTTGCAAGGGGAAACACAGAAGAAGAAACAAAAGAAAAAGCAAAACAGAGAGATACCGTGTTCATGGCCACAATTTCGAGCCTGTCGTCAATCCCTCTCCTCACGGCAGGCGAGCTGGAGGTACCTGACACCATCTTGAGCGTAGTAGTAAAAGTCGGGCGTGCTCGGGTCCTCAGGAAACTCTTCGAAGAGGCGGAATAAGACCTGGCCACTGTTGGGGCGGAAGGAACGTGGCTTGATCAGATTTGTGAGCAGTTCATCTTCCATACACACGTCGGTCTTGAATCTGATATTCGCTCTCCGCGCCGCCAAACAAGAGGAAATGACCAACGTTGGGTACCTGTATGCAGTCTCAGCTTCCGCGTTGCAGCTTGCAAACAATAAGGTCAAGGATTGCGATCCTGACGCGCTTGATCAAGCGGTTCTTCAAGTTGGCACTCTCGGTCCCGGGCCGCCGCACCACCGGACCCAAACATAGGTGTCCTGGGTGGACATGTCAAGGTGTCACCGTGTCAAGGAAAGCCTCACCCGCTCCAAACGTACAAAAATATTGATCCCAGCGTACCTTTGGCAACACGTTTCTGGCATTCGTGAAACTCAACGGGTTGCACCTACCAACCGATCAACTTGAACTTCCATGTCACGACATTTCGAATGTTGTTGGATGAGTGCATATGTTTGGTACCAATACTAACATCAATTCTGGTGATCATTCAGGAAACCCGCCAGAAACCCGTGACTGGAGAAACTGAAATTAGGGTTACGTTGTGAGCCTACCATAACCATAGCCCTAGGAATGTGTCCTTGAAACTGCCCCTAACTATCGAGTTGGAGCTGAAGGCCTGACCCGATGCTCTGCTAGCCTGCTATGGCTTTGCTATGAGTGTGAGGTAAAGAAAGTGGTATTTCTGGGTTCAAATTTTCACAAGCGCTTACTCGGAATCTTTTCATCGAGTTCGGCCCAGTGGGGTGATCGGTGGCAACCTCAACTTTCACAAGGTCTCCTTCGCTCACACCACATCAAACGATGCCTCTAAGGGTAGGATATGGTGATCCAATCTCGATGAGCCTCGAGTCCGATCGTTGACACTGACGACTATCCCTCTGCACAACAGTCCGCGAGCACTTTTGCTCCCCGTTGCTCCAGTTCGCAGCCGCCGATCAGGAGAAGACGTTTACGCTGGTAGAATGTCCCAGTACGTTCTTATTTGCTGCTAAACGACCCGCTTTTTTTTTTCCCTTACATCTTGTATGACAGGTGGGACGGGCCAGCTGATCTCCCGCTTGACAAACGACGAAATCGATATCGCAATGTGCGCTCTTCTTTCTGTGACATGCGTACCTTGGTGTGTTCTAATCTAGCCGCACCCCCTGATGCGGCGATACAGCGCCCTCACAGATCCCTTGATTGCAGGGATCGCAAAGGGGTCCAAAGCCTATAAACTGGTTGGGAGTTACGTTACCTCTCCCCTGAGATGGCACGTGCTTTCAGGATTCTTCAAGGCCCAGACTTCAGAGAAGCTGACTCGGACTCCGAGTCCAGGGCTGTGATCACAGGACCCGATTCCACATACAGGCAGATATCTGATCTTCAAGGTACGACGCTCGGAATATCCAGGAGCGGCAGGTACGAACCGATCTTGCCCCTTTTTTTCTTGACGGACCTCGTGATGGGCTTATGCCTCGTGTTATTGACTTTTTGGGGAAAAATAAACCTGGTAGCGGCAGTCAAACTATGGCGTACGTCATGGCGTTGCAGCAAGGCTGGGCGACCGAACAACTCCAATTTCAAAGTAAATATATATCCACAAGCACGTCACTTGCTGTGCACACATGACCTCATTTGCAGTCAACAATGACATCCGTGGCCTGATCAATTCGGTCAAGGACGGATCAACGAGCGCGTTCATGTGGGAATGGTTCACCACCAAACCGTTTGCCGATGTGGGCGAATGTCGTTTCGTACGTGACTCAAATTGACGTCGTTCTTACATGCGTGTAGGCGCGTGTGCGCCCCGACGTGAACTGACGTACGGAACCCTCACCCCCCCTTGCCACTTTATCGTGCGCGCTGTCATCCGAATCGACATACGCGATGCGCATGCACGAACGATCCGGGCCTGTTTATTATAATCAGATCGGCGAAGTGCCGACCCCCTGGCCGTCGTGGCTAATCGCAGCACATCCCACGCGCGCAGCACGATCCGACGTGATCGCATTTTTAGACGGGCTCACAGTGCACGTACGGAAGTTCGCTTCGCCGGAACAACGTGCGGGTCCGAGCGTGGAGTTTATCCAGTGCACGTTTGGGTATCCGGAGGAAGACGTCAAGGTATGTCGGCTGCGCCCCTTCACCGTGGGGCTTTTGGCGTGGTGGGGACACGGCTGATCCGGTCTTTTTCTTTTTGGTGTAGGCATGGCTACGGGCTGTCGAGTATCCAAACGACTGCGCAAGCATTCCAGCTCATGTCATCTCTGACACCCTGGCGTGAGTAATAATTAGATGCTGCGGTCATAATAGCACTGACGGAGTTCCCACCTGGCTCTAGCGTCCTCCAGAAGGCATGCGTAATCACGGCTCCTAGTAAGGGAGGATTTGACGTGGGGCAGTTCGTGGACGCTAGCGTCGGCAAGCTTACCTGACTCTGGCCTGCAAGTTGCATGCATGGTCGTTGACGTTCCAAATCAGTTTTGTTTATTTACCGGAGAGAGAGGCAGGGAGCAGTCCGTTGTCCTTGTTACAAAAGCGGGAAAATAGTGTCTGCAACAGCAATAAGCAATAACATGAATGTAAAACCGTCTGTGTGAATGAATCAAATATACAGTGAAATGCGCGTAGAGCAACGTAGTGTCAAGTAGTGCAAGTAGATGTGAAAATGTATACCATCTAAGCGTAAAGAGTTCTATTATGATAGATAAGAGCGAATTGTTTGGATGTTGACAGAATTATCCTTGGGAGATACAGCAGGTTTGACGAGCCTGTGGTCGGAGGGACGCGTGAGCGGACGACGAGAGAAAAGGATGCCACGCACCGAAGCCAGATACGGCCCCCGCCACTCTTTTCTCGTACAAGCTCCCACACAAACAACTCACCTGCGAGTCCAGAAATACAATCAATCAGAGTGTGCCTGCCTTCTTGTGTCCCGTCTGCCTCGAGAACCCACTCGCCTCGCCAACCTTCACCAAGCCCATCGTCGACGTCCATAAAACCCATCCCGACGCGTGCGCGTGCTATCCACATATACCTCTTGACCATCGCCCAGCCACCGGGTGAGTGAGGGCTGGGAATACGGGTCGACGTATTTATCAGGGTAGTTTCAGGGACGTCCCCACCACCTGGCGGAGCAAACGTAAAGGTAGGGTTCGCGTTAAAAGGCAAGAGGTGGACGTAGTAAAAGGGCGAAGGGAGGCTGAGGGGGTCTGGGAGCAGTGGTGGAGCTGGAGGAGCAAAAGGAGTAAGGGAATTTCCATCAAAGAGTAGCCATGTGTTTCGAGATGTGAACCGTTCCTCGGGAGGTAAGTCAAGGTGAGATTGTGTACTGTCTGGGGTGGAAGGAACATAACCAAAATTACAAACGACATCGCCAGTCGAGAGGTACTGCCAGAGTCCTCCAGCGTATAATTGTGTTTCACAAGCGGCTATGGCATCAGGAGAGAGGGAATTACAAGGGACGAAGACGCGGAGGACGGGAGCACGAGTCCGTGAGATTGCATAAGAGAGATCGTGGGGAGAGCTGGGAATTCGGAAGTCGTGTGGAAATTTTCGGAGAGAGTGGGGAGTCGGCGATGAGCTGCCGCTTACCGAGGAGGCAGAGGACATCTCGGCCGAGGATGTGCGTTTGTGTGACCTGACAAAAGGACGGGAAAAGTCCTCCTCGGAGCGGGATGTGGGCCGAGAGTCGGCAAAGGGAGGGATAGGTGGATGTTGTCGGACAACGGCTGAGCGCCTCCAGGCAGCCTCGTAGTACTTGAGTGAGCGCGGTTCTGTGGGGGGCGGCGGGGGGCGAGAAGAGCCAAAAATAGACATTTTCCTCTTGCGTGGTTTGATTTGTGGTTGCGCAGTGGTATCGGCCCGGAATAAGGGGTTGCTTGAGCTTGTGCGCGAACGTGGGGCACTGGATGAACGCCGGGTCCCCGAACTATGAGTGCTGGCATCAGAAGTGAGGGCATCGGAGGCCTCGGATAGATATGAGAGTGGTGCTGGGAAAGTGAGCTCGCGGAGGGCACGAGGCGGAGAGCCGGTAATGGAAGGTGATGGAAAACGAGAGGGCTGTCGAGAGAGGTCGTAGTCAAGGGGTATAGGGAGGGGTGAACTATGAACGAGGGACTGCAATAAAAGGACGAAACGGGAGTGGGCGCTGGCGAGGATAGCTAGCCGAGCTGTTGTTGCTGCGGTGGCAGCATCGCTATGGGATGATTGAGGGTCGTGTGATTTGGAGAAGCTGGCGAGTGCAAGCATAGGGTATTGGTGAAGGGGAACGCGTTGAGAGAGTACTGGGCATTTGGATGAACAAGGAGCGTGCGGGGAGAGCAAAAAATAACGAACATAGGAGGTGGAGGTCGTGGAGAGTGACATCGACGGCCTGCTGGGCGGAGGGATCGCACTGGGTCAAAGCCGTACGATATCCGGGAAGGTAGTGGGAGAGAATGACGTTCCTGATCTCAGGAGAGTCCCAAAGATGCCTGATGCCCGCGCAGGTTGCAAAGAGGGCATGGAGATCGTCCCATACGGCGAACTGGATAAGCTTGTTGAGGATCCGGGGATGGCGTAGAGCGAGTACGGTGTTCCTGTGCATGCGTCGCCATGCCTTTGACTTTGAGAGGGGTGGTGCGGTTCTGGGAGGAGCAACCTTGAGCGACTTTGGTCTCCTCGGGAAATCGAGGACAGGGTTCGGCTTTTTCGGGGTGTGTTCGAGGGGAAGAGGAGGAAGGGGTCTGTCGTCGATGGAGGATGGGATAGAGGAGGAGGAGGAGGAGGAAGCGGAAGCGTCTGAATGTGAGAGAGAGGGGACGCTGCTGTCCGCCGAGTAGGGATCCATGCTGAGGAAGGGGAACTTCATGTCATCTCAATATTAAATTGGATAGACTCTAATGACTCATTTACACTTGTTTGGCTCATCTCTCTCTTTTCTTTCTTTCCCTCATGGCACAGGTTAGTATATGTACCATCCCCTTTTCTAGCGATTCACTACTAATACACACACAAAAGTCTCACACACTCGAGCACGACATCTTCGGTGACGGCTCAGAGCTCTCTTCAGAGGAGGAAGGTACGTATGTACACCCAATTCTCGACCTTATCCTCACCGCACCACAGATGTACCCCAGCACCGCCAGCGTCCAAAACCAGCCCCAGTCGAGCAGAACGTCTCCGTCTCGTCCGGAGAATCCAGCGATGCATACGAGAATGAGCAGTCCTCGAAGCCAAAGCGCAAAGTCAAGCGCCGCACAGACGATGCGGATGCCCGCCAGACTCGCAAGAAGCGCAAGCGCAAGCAGATCACCGAGGAGGACCTAAACGATCTCCCTCCAGAGAAAGGTTCGTTCTTCCCTCCGTTTCCTTTCTCGATTGCCAAACCTTGCACAGCGAACAAACTTCGTCTCGACATGCAGTTTGACGCCATACTCAAACCTAAAAAGGGTTCCCGACCAAAGAAGCGCAGAAAGGACGATGAGGAGGCTCTCGATCGCTTCGCAGACGAAGAGGTCTCCCGTCTTCGTGAAGCCATGCTCGGCGCCGCAGCAGACGACGAACAGGCGAACCGCGAGAAGCAACCCGCTACAAATAAGCTCAGACTCCTTCCACAAGTCATGGACGTTCTCCGCAAGTACGCCGCACCCCGCCTCACCCTTCTCGTTCGACGTACGCTAACTACTTCCCACATAGGCAATCCCTCTCACAGTCCATCATGGACAACAACCTTCTCGAGGGGGTCCGCAGATGGCTCGAACCTCTCCCTGACCGCTCTCTTCCAGCTCTCAACATACAGCGTGACTTTTTCCCCATCCTAAAAAAGATGGAGTTCATCGACAGCGCCGTTCTCAAGGAATCCGGTCTCGGCCGCATCATTCTATTTTATACAAAGTGCAAACGTGTCTACCCTGAAATACAACGCATCGCCAACGATCTCGTCTCCTCCTGGTCTCGTCCCATTATCAAACGTAGCGCCTCTTATCGCGACCGTGTCATTCCCACCGCACAAGAGGATACTGCTGAACGTGCTAATGAGCGTCTGAATGCCATTCTCGCTCGTGCAAAGGAGGGCGAGAAGAATCGCATCCGAAAGAACGCTGTCATGATACCGCAGAGAGATCTCGGAAACTACACGGTCGCACCCAAGGCTAACGCCGGCATCATGAGAAGCAACCTGACTGTAGAAAACGATGTCGCACGCAGAAAGATGAACGCAGAGCGCTTGAGGAGTCTTTCCAGAAAAGTATCTACAAAAGCATAAATGAATGTCGGTTCAGTAGCATCTATCCTAATACTCTTGTTTGTACCAGTATCATAGGTACTCGACGTCAACGACGGTCCGGCCCGTCCATCGGTAGCCGCGTACTGGAATCGAAATCCATATGAAATCTTGCCCTGAATTTCGGCCATCATGTGGCAGAGTCCCCTTATGACCTCAATTTCTTCTCGTTCAAGTTCTTGTCCAGATCCCGGATGCAAACCAGAGAAAAAGAACCTCACACTGTGGTCGCCGCCACTGTCCATGTTTACCAGTCCCTCGACCTGAATAGCCGGCGGGTGTTGCAGCTGTACAGAGAGACAGTGGACAACCATGTACCTCGGGCTGTCACAGAGCACAGCCCGGGTGGTCTAGAACATCCACCTGCCCCCTTCCACGGGTCGCAGCTGCCCCACCCTCCACTCCAGCCTATCCGACTCTCATGATCCGGTCCCTGGATTGGGCGTGCCATCGGGTTATTACTGGTGCTCGACGGCGAGTTCGGTTCTCCGAGGCCCGATTCAGACATTTGTCTACCTCGTGTAAATACAATCCATAAACCCAATCAGGTCGCGAGCCTATTGCGACAGGCTAAGCCGCACGCATGAAGTTAAAGTTGGTGTCCAGTCAGGAAGCCGCCGCGGTAAAGTCAGGGCCGGTGAGAAATCCTTTTTGACATGTTCGCACTAATGCTGTACTTGCATGTACGAATGACCAGGTGATTCGTTACTGAATGACAATGGCTGTGAGTTGTATTTCGTTATTGCAGCCTATCGACACACGCCAGACTAGCTCGGTCTGATATGGCTATGTCAGCGACCCTCTTGTTCCTTACCATCGTGAATGCTACGAATTTTATATACAGATGGTTACCCCTGCAAGATAAAAATACTCTGACGTCGGAAGCTTCAATAAACTGAAGGCAAGTTTCCCTGTGGGTGCGTAAGACAAGTGCTTACTTTGATCAGTTTCGTTTTCCACAGTCTTTCATGTTTGGGACCTAATCATACTACTACCCATCCAACCTCTCAGCATCTCCTTCCAGCAGTAGCCGTGGCGTGAACCTTTTGAAGAGGCCCGTTGGTATGAGCCTGACAAGATCAGGTAAGATTCGTTGGGCAAGGAAGTGACCGGAGATATCCGTCCACTACTGTGAAAGCATATTAACTTTCCTGATACATAGCGGTGACCATTCCGGATGAGATTGTAGTGGTGTGCCGCCGGTCAGGAAGGTATGCAGACCATAGCACAAGGATGCTCAAAAATTCACAAATTTCGACACGGATCACTGCGCGGGGGTATGTTCCTCACTTTGGGAATTCGTCTCTTTCAGCCTGATGGCCGATGTATGGTGTTTGGGCTTATAGATCACTTGATCAACTTGATGACTATCGGGCCAACAAACCTAGGAGATAAGCTGTTACCTCCTGAATGAACGTTGATCGCCGCCGCCGTTTAGGTGGCCCTCTGATGACCCGCGGATCCTGGCGATAACACGGGGGGTTTAAACGTATACGACCTTCCTGGTCGAGCGCCCACCTACTTCTTCGTTCATTTAGTACCTCGGCTTGAATGCCCCTAACCTCGGTGGTGATAACGATAATCTGGTTACCGCCGAGTCTGCTTCGATGCCAATGGTCCGACAGATGATTTATTATATTGATTGATTCCGTGTCGCAATGCGACCGGAAGATATTTCAGGACGATCATATTCGCGCCGACTGATCGCTCGGCGACCTCTCCCGATTTCGTTTCGTCTTTTGGGAAGACTGAATTATAGGCCTACCGGCGACTCGCTTCAAGTCGCAGTCATATGTGTACGGTAATCCCAACGTCCACAGACGTACAAGACTTGTTCTCATAACCACAGATGCTGCCCCCGGTGAATTTCCGCAACCGAGAGCTGGCCAGGCGCAGCCTTGTTGGAGAGCAGAGGGTGTGTGACGGGGGTCAGGCATGCGTTGAGCACCCGCGAGAGTTGACCGAACACGCCAATGTTGAGCGCGATGAGTGACTTGGCCGTGTGACTGCCAAGCAAAGGCCTGCAGCGCCAAATTGCTCGATGGAGTGGTAGCCTTGGACACGAGCTTGACGATATCACCGTATTGCGCAGCGACAACGTACGTCGATACCATCTTCGGCGCGTCCCATCCGATCGCGCCCGTCCAGTCATGGAACGAAGCAATGATCTGCGAAGTACCTTTGAGTCGTACGATCTCCTGCACGAAATGTGGCGACAGCGTCGTCTCGACGTCGACGTATTCATGTCCGAAACGCAGCCCGAGTTTGATGAGATCCGCGGCCTCCTTGTGCCCGTCGTCGGGGAAGGCACCGCCTTGTGCGGTCGTGCGGACAGTAAAGATGATGGGGAGAGATGTGGCGCGTCGGAGCGCAGTCACCTGGTGCGACACATACACGTCCGCGCGTCCGAGATCGTAGCCGTCTCGAGCAGGCTATACGTATGCGGCAGCCCGAGCGTCTCAAACGCCGTGTGATGGAGTGTCGGAGACATCGAATGCCCGATCGGCGTTCCGAACAAGTAAAACTGCTGCGCGGGGAGTAGACCGCCAACTCACTCATGCTAGGCAAGGATGCTCCCCTCAGTTCGGATGACCGTGTGTAAGGGTCCCCGTCTGTTTCCCAGTCCGCACTCGCTGACCGATACATTGCAGATCATGCTATGGATCTGGCGAAGAAATGATCACGATGCGATTTGACTCACCTGGAGATATCGGTGTCGCTGGACAACAGCCTGTCCTACAATGCATACTCGGGAGGAACTATTCGAGATATGATTCTGTCCACATAGGGTATCAGTAATACGTTATCGCAGTGGTTCAACTAGCAAGCTTTGCGAATCCAACTTGTGGTGGCTCGCTACCGAAATCGAACACGGTATAGAACAACTGGAGGAAGATGGCCCCGACCTCCCAGAAATTTGAAGCTAGTAGGGTTCAGCAGTCAGCATGGGGATCTGAGAGCGCAGGAGGAAATGCTGAATGGGATGATCTCACGATTATCCTCAGGAGCCACGATCCCGCTGAAACAATCGCTCGAGCCGGACTCAACCCGTCCCTGCTCGAGGATGTTGCCAGGGATTGTATACGGCTTTCCACCAATGGTAAGAGTCACGGAGGGAAAAGAACCGCATGGGATTAGTACAGGAAGTCAATCAAAGGTTTGAAGTACCAAATGCGATCATAACTCACAGGTGTAGTAACCATCCTCGAAGGCCTGACCACCATACGCCTGGTGCAGGGCCAGAACTCGTGAGGGATCACCCACAATGAAATTGGCACCAGTGTCGATGATAGCGAGTACATCCAGCAGAACTATCTTGTCATTAACTTTAATGTTATCTATCTTCAGCTGCCAGAAACTCTGACAGGGCGATCTAAGTATACATCCGTTACCACATGGAGTTTACGCTCACCGGAACTGTTACAGGAGTAAAGATGAGACTGCTCTCAATGTAAAGTGCCTTGTTCGTTCCACCGACGTACAGCTCTCCTCCAGAAGCAGTGAGCTGGAATGAAAACATCGCTTGAGGCAGCTTTCCTTCACTGAAGAGCGTGTGAAACAGGGGGCTTCGAGCATGATACTCTGAGAGAGGCGGGAAAGCCAATCCCAATATACCATCTGGAGGAAACTCAGATACTGCCATCTCAGAAGAGTAACTTGTTGCGACACCGATGGTCTGTATGTCGGCCTACTCATCGGTCAGATCTTCAGAAGTGATCATGTTCGCAAACAGTAAAGACGTACGGTGAAACCAGCAATGGTCACACTGTCCGTGTATTGTTTACCCGCGACAAACGCATCATCCTCGAATAATATCCTAAACTTTTGATTGAGGGCCTTGGCGGTCGTGGACGAGGCGGGATCCCAGAGGTTAGTGTGGCTTCTGCAGTTCTTATTACCGGTTGATGCTGGAATAATGAGGTCGCTGGGTCGAATAAGAGGAGAGAGTGGATAGCATCGACGAGAAACACTTGCCTAGAACCGGTGTCGAACTGGACTTTTAGAAGTGGGGACGAGCGTGAATGGGTGTCAGTAATGCACAGAAAAACTCACCAGTGAAGGATTTGGCGGGAGTGCCGATCGAAATGATCCCATACCACACTTCATGCCCGTGGTTTGTCAAATCAACGCCAGCTCCACTACTCCGAGTCAGTGGGGACCCTTCCCGTTTCACAGCAAAAGGCTGCGGCGTTCCCGTGTTCCTTTCGAAACTTTTCCTACCACGAATGATCTTGGTAAAACAAACGTGAGCAAAAACGATGCCTGAGAACATCACAGGTGAATACACGCACTATGTCGGAATCATTCAGTGAGGAAAAATGTTTGATGAGCGGTATGGCTATGCCACTACGTTCCCCCCTAGGATCTCGATCAGGTGTTGGGGCGGCCAAAACAGCCACTGTGACTGCAACGCCAGTTGCGATCACCTTGAAGAGCATTGAGTGGCAAACGTGGAGGGGCAGAAACATCATCAGAGTGAAATGTGTTGGGATGCATCACGTCCAGGAGATTCAGATAACAACCTGGATCAAACAGGCTGATGCATGTTTCAATTGAATCATCAAAGTCAGAGCACTATTAGTCTCGTGATTGGCAGGTGACCAGAATTCTTCCTGGAAGTGGGCGTGGGCGATTGGCAAGCCTGTGGCAATCGTGCTTTAAGTGGAACTATATCCGATGATAAATAACTAACGGTAGTAGCGGTCACCGGACCCTCAACCACCACATCAGAGTTGGACGAGCTATATAAGTGAACTACTTACAGCGCGTCCTTCAATTGACCACGACATCAGGAAATTAGAAGTTACATGAATTCAGTCGCCGCTGGATTGACATGCGCACCATCTCTATCGATCGCCATCATGTCTCAGTCTGATCCAAAATCACCACTACGTGCGGTCATTGCTAATATAGTCACACCCGCCCACACAGAGCGTGAGCGGCCGCGCTTGGCCGAACTCGCTGATCATGCCTTCGCCCTCGTTGATGTGCAAGCTGGCGGTGACCCGAACAACGTTCCTTCAGACATCTGCACCAAGCGCCAGGCAAGGATACTATACTCTATGAAATCCAAAGGGAAACTTCCAGACAGAGACCGTGCAATGCGAGGGCAAACCTAGTCTTCCCATAGAAACGTCGCGGATCAAGCTGGCTCAAAAAGAGATCAAGCCATATCTACAGAAATCATTGAAGACACTGCAGGTGATATGGGGGAAGATATCAGACGGGGTTCGCCACTCCGCTTGGCAGGTGAGGTGGTGCTTCTTTTTTTGTGTCACCCGGCCCATCTGACGGACCTTAACAAATCTGTTGCAGGACTTTTCGGAACGTCTCACATTGAACGAGGTTTCTTCCGCCCAGTCACAAGTCTGCGCCGATTCTTCTTTCTTCGAGAATCCATGTCCATCATGCGATGTGTCAACGACGCTGTGCTTCTCATGTCACGCTGCCCTTTGCTTGAGTTGGGATTGTCCCGCGTCCGGGCTTATTCCATTCCATTCATGCTGCCGCCATACCTATATTGCCATGTGTCTGCCTTGCTTGCAGACCACAAAGACCATCCCGTCTCTTGGTCAATGTCCCAAATGCAATTTCTGGTTCTGTCATCGCGAACTGCCAGTGTGGTGCCTGGGCCGACCCAAAGAGACTCCGAACCAGACTCCAAGCAACACCATATCAATCAGTGTTCGAGAGCACCCAGCCAAGCCTATCGCATGTTTTTACTGCGACAAGGATCAAGAGATGAAAGACGTGTCAAAATGCTCCAATAAAAACTGTTGGTCGAGAGAAGGAAACGTCAAAGATCCAAGAATCTGCCAAGCATGCTGCCCTGCAGGTGGGGTCTCGTGCGCGTGCGAAGCTGAATGGATCTGCGACAACTGCAAAGAACCACCGATGGCAGATTATCTCAAACAGTGCCCGCGATGCAAGCGACCGTATTGCGCCGAGTGCAAGTACATCCAATTCTGCGCCGAGTGCAGTCGGACAACGCTATGCGACGACTGTGCGGAAGAAGACCAGAGTTCGTTTGCGGGGGAGGGCGGGCCAGAGGTCCAGGAGGTGGAGAGGCTCGTGGGCGTATGTCAGACCTTTTCCTGCTCGAAGCAGTTTTGTGAGGAGTGCCTGGAGGAGCGGAAATGCGCAGGTTGCAACGAAACGTATTGCAGTTCGTGCCTGCAGTGCGCCCAGTGCAGCTCTTGCCACCTCTCGAGCAATTTTTGTGGGGAGTGCCTGGAAGAGCGGAAATGCTCGGGTTGTGACAAGATGTATTGTAGTTCATGCAAGCCGTCCACGAGGTGCAGTTCCTGCCCCAGTGTGCGCTCGCGTTTCAAGTTCCGGGTGCCAGGCTGGCCCGATCCCAACAATTATAGGTACGTTTACTTCTAGTCGCAACGTATTTGACTAGTACTATCCATGTGGTGCGTGGACATTGCATACTATCCGTGCGCTGATACGACACGAGCGCTGAAGCGTGTTTCTTCAGATCTAGTGACCACTCTAACCTGAAAATCCGAGCCCTTACTTCATGAGGGTTACTACATATTGTTTTTTGTTTATTAGTCTCTCAGTCTCTTCCTTCCCCGACCGTTCTTCGCCCGTTGTCGTTTCGTTTTATCGTCACATCTCTCAACTCACACTGACGCTGTCACCTCTCTGCTTCGACCAGCCGCTTCCCTTGTCCCCGAACGGCCCGCGTTCTCCCAATGAGTGTTGCCGTCCGATCTCGTCCGTCCTGTGCCCTTTCCCTCCTTTTTTTTTGCTATCTTTTTCTTTCTCTTTCTTCGCGTCGTTTCTTTGGCGCGCGCGACGCGACGGTGGTCGATCCCCGGGGGCGTGGTCTCGTGAACTCGACTCGTCCTCGGATGAAAGGGGCGGACACTTGACCCGAGGTATAGGGGTGGGAATTGTCGAAGTCGAAGACGTCGGAGGACGTCGACTGCTGGCTGTCGCGTCCTGTCGCGCCCAGTTGGCGCTCGTCGTGGTCGCGTTGTTGCCGCGTCTTCCGTCTTGTCGACGCAGTCTGGTGACGGCGTGGACGAGCGCTGGCGGAGGGTGAGTGAAGGGACAGAGAGAGGGAGGGACGCATGCATGCATGCACGCAACACTTGCCTAGAACCGGTGTCGAACTGGACTTTAGAAAGTGGCGACGAGAGTGAATGGGTGTCACAAATGCACAGAAAAACTTACCGGAGTGCCGATCGAAATGATCCCATACCTAACTTCATGCTCGTAGTTTGTCAAATCAACGCCAGATCCACTACTCCGAGTCTGTGGGGACCCGACCCGTTTCACAGCAGAAGAATGCGGCGTTTCCGTTTCCTTTCAAAAAATTTCACGCCACGAATGGTCTTGGTAAAACAAACGTGAGCAAAAACGATGCCTGAAAACATCTTTGGTGAGCGGTATGGCCATGCCATTACTTTCCCCCCTAGCCTAGATCTCGATCAGGTGTTGGTGCGGCCAAAACAGCCACTGTGACTGCAATGCCAGTTGTGATCACCTTGAGAAGCATTCGGTGACAAACGTGGAGGAGCAGAAATATCATCAAACTGAAATGTGTCTGGTTGCATCACGTCCAGGAGATTACAAGGATAAAACAGGCTGATGGCATGTTTCAATTGGATCATAACTTGTCAGGTGACTGTCTAAAGTTTTTGTGGTCACGCAAACTGTCGATAACACGCAGCCACCTACATCTTAAAGCCGACAGCCCAGAATTCTTCCTGGAAGTGGGTAGCAAGGAATGGAAATGGAATGATTAAAGTCTAAGGGCGATGCAAACCTGTGGCAATCGTACTTTAAGTGGAACTGTTCACTCCTCATACCCGATTATAACTTACTACGAACGTCCGGGACGACACCGTATTACTGGAGGTCGGCTCAGACAAGGTAGCTAGTGCCACACATAGCGAGATCTGTGGTTTTGAAGGGAAAGGGATTACTACTTTAGTGAATGAAATTATAATAATTGATTGATCACGTAACTGGAATTTTCCTATTGGCTACACACGTTCAACTGACGTGTGGCTGTGTAGCATTCATTATCTTTTTTTGGACACGCGCAATATATCATTGTGTAGTAGCCTCAACCCGAGTCAACCGGCTAACAGCCTGCAGGGCTAGTTCGACACAAAACGCCAAGGCAGTAGCCGAGGCTACTGGTCCGAGGAAATGCACTTACGCACGCTCCACCGATGGGCCTGTGGGGCTCCGTGAGCTATCTACTAGGTTGCCCCTCTGAGTTGGTAAGTAGTGTTCATTCTAACTTCATAATGCCAAGAATGCTTTTCGCCCACCTCGAATTGTTCACTTTCTCCATGGTCACATCGTTCTCGTCGCACAGTCCTTCCCATCTATACTGTGACATTGAATCTCACGGCGGCGGCGGGGGTCCAGTGTTGCTGCCGCTTGGCGGAGGGCTCTGACGGACCAAGGCCTGGTCCGAGCAGGTCCGAGCCGAATCATAGTAGCAACACTATCACAGCCCCAGTGCCACCGCAGGTCTTCAGCCTATTGAGGTTTCCCTCGTCGTCTGGCTTGATTATACTTACCGGGCTCATTACAAGTGTACCTGGTAACTTATGTAATCCCGACAACATGGAAATCGGCATTCATTGGTGTTAGAAAGGCTACGATGGCGATGAAACTAGCCACCGCAGCTGCACTGCAAATGAATGCCCAGTCCAAGCATCACGAAGTGAATCATAAGTTGTTGATCCGCCACTCGCATCCAACGGAATATATGCGCGTACAGCCGCGGATCTCCCTTGGGTATATAGGATCATATCGGTGGTAGTCAGCCACTTCCCTTCATCACTTCTCCCTTGTCTGACCCGTCTGTGTTGGAAATGAAGTATCAGAGTCTCGCGATACTCGCTGCGTCCATCCCATATGCACTGGGGTTTCCTCACCTACTTAACTTCCCAGAGCATCGTTCCTTGGCAGGCTTATCAAGAGAAGAGGTTCGGGCTGTAGCAAGAACATTTTCTAGCACGCCCGGTGCACAACCGCTCCCGCCTGCCATCAACGATACGTCTGCCAAATTGGTCTATGACAAGGACCACCCATTCGTACCTGATCAACCCGGCGATATTCGTGGTCCATGCCCAGGACTGAACACATTGGCGTCTCATGGAGTGAGTGATCTAGGATCACGTCGACCTGTTTGCTCATGCATATGAAAGTATCTCAAACATTCTGGTGTGGCCACTCCGGCTGAGATCATCACGGCTGTTCAGGAAGGTCAGCACATCATATTATAACACATGGATGTTAGCTGAAAGTTTGATTTGAAACTTGTAGGGTTCAACATGGGCTGGGGTTTGGCGTCGTTCGTCACGTATGGGGTATGGTTTATGTCAGGGGATGCCCTAGTTTACCCCGCTAACAGAATGATTGAATAGGCATTTATCGTGGACGGGAACCATTTGACGAACTTGATGAGCATCGGTGCAAATACAACCGCAGACGATCAGCTCGCTCCCGGACTAAACATCCACGGAAACTTTGAAGGTGAACTTTGTCGACTTCTTCCGGGACAATGGATGTTCTTGGTGCTAATCACCACTGTCGCTTAGGTGATTCTAGCACAACACGAGGAGACTTTTATTTTGGGAACAACTACAGTTTCAACGAGACCTTATTTAATCAGGTACGCAGGATGAGCGACTTCCTGTGTATAAATTCCTTATGCATTGTTCAGCTTGCCGATGCTGCCAACCTCGTCGGAGGAGGTCTTCTCACGGTCGAGTCCGTGTCCCTGCAAAAGGCCCAGCGAATCAACGACTCGATTGCACGCAACCCGACGTTTTCGTTTGACACCCCCCGCTACCTTACAGCCTATGCCGAGACGACCTTTCCCCTTGCCTTCTTCGTGAGCAATCAGACGCCGAACACGACGCTCAATGGCACGGTCGACGACGCACGAAGCTTCTTCGACTCGCACAAATATCCAGATGGATTCTATCGTCGCCAGGGTTCATACGACTTTCCCGAAGTCAGCACCATGTTTAGCAAGATATTTGACTTGATCCAAGTGCCCCCGGGTCACAATGAAGGCGCGGGAAACTTTGTTGTGGATTCACAAGACGATGGGACCGTACGTCGACGTCTGAAATCTGGCCCGCCGTTTCCGCTAATGAACCTACTCTTTTCAGACATGCTATGCGTACCACAGACAGGTCAACCTGACTGCTCAGCTATACCCAAACCCTACACCGGAACTCAAGGCGGCGATCAAAACCAACATCGTGACGTTCTACCAGACTCTCCAAGACCCGACTTGCCAGCAACTCTTCCCCTTCGGACAGTGAGAAAGCTTAACTCGAATGATAGGGGCGAGTGGTCCGCCCGTGCTGATATAGGTATACCTTTCCATTCGCATACCTTGGTTTCTTCTGTGCTTTCACTATATTGGACATTTGGACATTATCATATTGGTTCATAATTGTTATGGAGCGGTTATTCCAGCAAGTAAGCCTGAGGGTACCCACCACCCGGATCTCTCACGAACTTCGGAGGAGTCGGGCTGAGGATCTCTATGTAGACTCGGAGTTGCGTCGAGCCGGAGCACGGGCCTGACTTGCAGATGCTCACACCCTGCCATCGAGCCGAGCTCTCGGTAACCTGCATTGAAATGAACCAAAACCTCGATGCTGCGGAAGGCACAGAGGGCGATCAGTGTCGGTTCTCGAATGCCTGCGCATAGGGGCGTACAGGAGTTCATTGCGGCCAGCTGCGTATGGTACAGCATGGGAAAGTTAATCTGGACGATTCATTCTCCTTCCCTTGTTGGTACTTACGTCTCGGGGCAATATCGAGCGGTCTAGTCATCCCGCGAAGACCTGCGCAGTCATTCACCGCTTCCTCCGACGGTTGAGTCGAACATGGCGTAAAATATTCCGAACTGCTGTACAATGAGTCACCTCAAAGCCTCCCATACTAATGACCTAGCTTACGACGGGATACTTACACACGATCTCGCGCCATTCGTGGTTATATTCAGATATCACCTTTCCGTCAAGGAAGGTTGCACAAAGTCACCGGGGCGAACTGCAAAACATTATTATTACATTACTCGTCATCTCGATATTTTGTCATGGCTGAAAAAGACTGTTCCAAACGAGCTAGAGGATAGACAGAGAGAACACTAATCAGAGATATCAATCACGTCCGGATCTGTGAGGTCCATTTTCCTTCCCTTGTTGGCACGTCTCCGAGAACAATCGAGGGGTCTAGCGGTGCCGTGGATTCCTTGCGCGTCGTCTTCTGATGATGAAATGATAATTAATGATGGATCACGAGGTATACGCCGATCCGATGACTGTGTCGACCGTGGCATAAAAGATTCCGTCGAACCGCTCAAGGACGAAGCACTGGTGGCCCTCTTTTTATTACTTTGCACCCTCGTGCTGGGTTCAGCACCAGAAAAGGAGACGGGAAAAGGAGCCAAATGTGTCATACCCAAGGCCGAACCACAGGGTGCCTTCCTGCCCGTTGCTGTGCTCGGGCGGCCATACGCCGTACCTTCCATTCCGGTGTCCTTGGCCTTTCCCTTTCCCTTGTCGCTCGTACCAGCACCGAGAGCACCCTCTTCGATCATCCCTACCTGTTCCAAGAACGAGTCGTCTACGTCCATGTCGAACGAGAGGTCGTCGAAAGAGTCAGGAGACGAAGACCGTCTTTTAAGCGGAACGGAGCGTTTGGCCGCAACAGACGACGAGGGCTTTGTAGATGTAGAACCAAGTGTCTTGACGGGAAATTTAGATGCTTCTGGGTCGTCAACGGCAGAAGGTTTGGCAAAATTTAGTTCTCGGTTGGATGACTGGGCGAATCGGGGAGAGAGGCCGATGTCAGGAATCTGATTCGATTCGGATGATTGGGCTGAGAAGTAAGGCGATGATCTAGCTGTACAAAGAGCAGTAGACGGGGCTTTGAGAGCGGAGGGCGGATTTGTTGTATTGAGGTGCAAGATTGGTTTGGGGTTTGAGTTGGCAGCATCCTTAGCTTTCGATGTCGAGTGTGGATTAGAAGGCGGCGCTGCACCGGTACGGACATGTTGATTCTCTTGCATGTTGATTGCGTTGTCCTCCTGGATGGCCATCTCGCGCAGGACATCAGGATCAACGTCGTCATCTACATACATGTCCTCAAAGTCAGCAGGTGGCGGTGGTGCCCGTGGTTCGGGTGGAGGTTGATGTTGGCGTGCAGGCTGGGCTAGTGCAGGTTGTGGGGGTGGATTGGCCGGTGGCTGAGCCACGACGGGTTCGTCGGGTGGAGGATCTGGACGTCTGTGAGGTGGTCAGCCCAACAGTGACATGTGTTGATGCAGAATGTGATGCAAGGATTCACATACCCTAACCGTTTCCTAAGGGAGCTGAGAAAAACTTGTTCTCTGTTGACGTCGTGGTCTTCGGTTTGGTAGCCTTTGAGGTCAACGTTTGCAGGCTGAAGGAAAGCAATGCCATTGCGTATGGGTGTGGACTTCAGAAACATCTACAAGAACCAACGTGAGCGGGATGCCATGGTGATTTTGAGGAGAGACGCGCCTTGTACCCGAGGGTTGTTGTGCCCAACTCGAGTTCGATAAGAGACCTAAACTCGATGGCCCTGAACGTAGTTAAGCCGTCGGAGAGCTCGAATTTGAGCATACCGCGGGGGAACCTAGGGACAGGCCCCTCGTCTTCGTCGCGATTCTGATCGGCGTCCACTTCTCGCGCTAGACCCAAGTCTGCCCGGTCGAGACGTGTCTGGTGTGTGTTCAAAAGGCTGAAAGCAGAGTGCGCAATTTCTGTGATGCTCTTGATCTCGACGAGCAATGGCGTTGGCCCAGTGGTCTTTTTCTCGCGTTGGGCCGGGCGACCAGCGCGTCGAACGTTGGACGGGCGAGGACGGGGTGGTGGATCGGGTGCAGGGGCGACAAGTAGCGGATCTATTCCAGAACCTGGTACGGTGGAGTCGGCGAGGTTAGACTGCAGGAGCTGTGTTTCGACGTGCTGGATGAACTGGTCAAAGTTCCGGTCTGGGTCGAGACTGAACTCGGAAGCGACCCAGTCTGAGCAGTCTGCAAGCCATTCCTGACATCACGGCGTCGGCGGCGGGTGCGACGCGTTGTGTGTTGTGCACTCACCTGGTCGATGGCGGGTTTCTTGTAGTTGTGGGCGATCCAGGCGCGGACGCGCTGATGGGCGGGCATGAGCAAGTTGGCGGTGCTCCCACGAGTCGCGACTCGCAGCTGCCGCGTCTGCCCGTGCCCGACATCAAAAAGACACTCGACGGTTATCTGCGCTCCGTACAACCCATCCTCCTCGCCGACGACAACAGCGGCGGACCCCCCTTTGCCGTTGCTCATGCCCGACAGCGCGCACTCGTCTACGCCTTCCTCGACGGCCCCGCCCGATCATAGCAACACTATCGCAGCCCCAGCGCCACTGTTTTCAGCCTACAATATTGAGGTTTGTCTGGCTCGATACTTACCGGGCTCACTGCATAGTAACTTGTGTAATCTCGACAACTGGCATTCATTGATACCAAATTGGTGTTAGACTCAAGGCTACCGATGCGATGAAACTAGCCACCGCAGCTGCACTGCAAATGCCCAGTTCAAGAATGACGAAAGGTCTCATCAGAAGTCGTTGATGCGGCATGCAAAGATATGCGCGTACAAGCCCGGATCTCCCTTGGGTATATAGGATCACTGGTACTCAGCCACTCCCCTTTATCAATTCTCCCTTGTCTGACCTGTCTGTGTTGGAAATGAAGTTGCAGAGCCTCGCGATACTTGCCGCGCCCATCCCATACGCACTGGGGTTCCCTCACCTAGCTAACTTCCCAGAGTATCGTTCCTTGGCAGGCTTATCAAGAGAAGAGGTTCGGGCTGTAGCAAGAACGTTTTCGAGCACGCCCGGTGCACAACCGCTCCCGCCCGCCATCAACGACACGTCTGCCAAATTGGTCTATGACGAGGACCACCCATTCGTACCTGATCAACCCGGCGATATTCGTGGTCCATGCCCAGGACTGAATACATTGGCGTCTCATGGAGTAAGTGATCTAGGATCACAGTCGACCTATTTGCTCACGTATATGAAAGTATCTCAATCATTCTGGTGTAGCCAGTCCGGCTGAGATCATTACGGCTGTTCAGGAAGGTTAGCACGTCATATTATAACACATGAATCTGGCTGAAACAAATTTGTAGGGTTTAACATGGGCTGGAGTTTGGCCGCGTTCATCACATATGCGGTATGGTATATGTCAAGGGATGCCCTAGTTTACCCCGCTCACAGAATGATTGAATAGGCATTTATCGTGGACGGGAACCATTTGACGAACTTGATGAGCATCGGTGCAAATACAACGGCAGACGATAAGCTCACTCCCGGACTCAACATCCATGGCAACTTTGAAGGTGAACTTTGTCGCCTTCTACCGGGACAATGGATGTTCTTGGTGCTAATCACCACTGTCGCTTAGGTGATTCTAGCACAACACGAGGAGACTTTTATTTTGGGAACAACTACAGTTTCAACGAGACCTTATTTAATCAGGTACGCAAGATGAGCGACTTCCTGTGTATAAACTCCTTATGCATTGTTCAGCTTGTCGATGCTGCCAACCTCGTCGGAAATGGCCTCCTCACGGTCGAGTCCGTGACCCTGCAAAAGGCCCAGCGGATCAACGACTCGATTGCACGCAATCCGACGTTTTCGTTTGACACT
>JBBPNG010000269.1:0-28747 GCA_038091095.1 Leccinum incarnatum
GTTGTGTTGCTTACAAATTGTAAAATTTCGAACTCAGCAGCCACCAGGTATATAAACCCAGCACTCTTCAATTTTAATTCCCACACTCTTTCTTCCCTCAACCACTACCATCCCTCTTCACCACCACAACACTTCAACACCACACCACACACCACACACCACTCATCACCTACCACTTATCACAAAGTAAGTGTGACTCAGTGTCATGTGCAACTTATATCCTGTTAACTTTCTTTGCTTTGTTATTATAGACACTATTGATGGTTATGGTGAGTTTGTTTCAATGTATATTTGACTTGTCACTAACTTAGTCTTTCTTATGTTATGTGTAGATATCAGATGATGGTGAGTCTATGGTCATCATATATCAGTAGTATTATCTAGTAGTACAAAATGTAAATAGCATAGTCATCAATGAATTCTATGAGCTATTTGGCAATATTTGGATTGAACTGGGTCTCACTGTCAGTCTCTGTGTCACTCTGTCACAACTCTGTTAGATTCTGTGTCACACTGTCACCAGTCTGTCAAAGTCTGTCACTAGACTCCCAGTCTGTCACAGACTAAGGGGTACTGGCCAGATCTAGCTAGTTGGGAACATTGCTGTGGACATCTGTCAGCCTAGGGAAGCTGTCCAGTACTGGCCAGACCTGTCTAGACAAGTATTGGTTTGCTGATTGGCACAAGAGTAACGGATGATAAGAATCTGCTCAAAAGCTATGCCTTTCTGATTTGCGTTTCTACATGTGTTCAAAGTGAGAAACTGAAAGATAGCTAAGAGTGAATTTTTGACCTTGCAGGGTTATTCATTTCAAACTGGATGCAGAAACATATCATAAGAGAGCCAATACCAGACTGCACCTGCTATAATATCAGCCTCTGCAATCAATTCTGCAATAACATTCAGCTTCAGCCTTCAGTTGTAATGGAGTGTTTTTAGAATTGGTGTAGACTGATATGATGTTAGCCCTGGAGCAATGGGACTCGGAAGGAGACTGTCTCCTCACCCATCATGACACACCCATTGAAGCTTTTTGCCATTGCACCAGCTTGAGGCCAAGATATCCACCATGCACTCGATGTTCCGGTAAGTACTAGTTGTAAATGGTAGTCACTTGGCTACTACTCCGGGAGTCTCAATACACAACCCATGCACTGATACAGAAAGATATGTATCATACAACCACGGCCGTGGCCCATGGGCTTTAGGAAATACTCCAGTGTGATTCAGGTAAATGTGTGCACTTGTCAACATTGTTAGAATAAATCATTGACATTCGAAATCATGATGCAACTCACTCAAGTTCAAAGGGACTGATGCATTGGCAAGAGTTGATACCAGAGATATATCTGTATCCCTGCTGTCAATTGGTCTGGAGATTTGCTAAGGATTCATGTTTGTGTCACGGGAATAGATAGACAGTGGACTTACAATTCGACCCAACTCCGAGCTGAGGAACTATGGGTGCTTCTAGCCGTTTCTGTATCCATCACAGACTGGCACTCGCATCCCGATGTTACGATCGTCTCGAGAATCCCTATGTATCTCTTTTTCCTTTCAATGTTCCTCACTCTTCGCCTCTTCCTTGTACTTACAATGTATTCTAGACTTCTAGCGATTTCGCCTACTTCACATCGCTGTAGTCCGCTTTCCTCCGATCCTCATTCCTATTCCTTCCTATCCCTGATCCGATAGTTCCCTATCTCTAGTCTTTATCTTCTGACTCATGATGTCGTCATTCATCAGTCATCGCTTACTGTACGTCTAGACCTCCGCAGCTTCTGACTCATTCTATACTGCGGATGACTCGTCCTTTCCATGAGGTTCTATCACTTTCCTTCTCGTAGTACTTAAGGACTCTTCTCCTCGTTTGTATTCCCTTAAGCTAGAGCTACTTGAAATCCACTCGGTGTTCTTAGCTAACCCTCGTGTGCCTTCGTCCCCTCAGTCCTCCTGCCCCTCTCGGGTGTATCTTAGTCTTAGCCTTACCATTCGAGTGATGAGACTCTTCGTGAGTTCCTCCTTGAAAGAGTACTCAGTCCTCCGGCTTCGCCAGGCGTTACGCTTGCTCGGCCGTTCCTTCATCTCAGCCTTCGCATTCAAGTCTACTACCAACCCTACCCGGGCCAGTTGTAATACCTGATGTCCCAGAGTCTTGCAGTGCCACTGACATAAAGTGTCACATCAGCAAGTCATGATCCTTGCCACCACCATAATAGATACTTGACAGCGGTAATAATGCACCTGGTAATAGTATGTACAACCATGACCTGGGGAAAGTGGTCGACCACCCCATTCAAATAACAAGAAAGCCAAGATGGACTCAGATGTACAATCTAAAACCATCCACAGCAATTACTGTAATTGTTCCATCCATGTGCACACCCTCCGAGTCGTAGTGGTCCTGTGTGTTTGTCTTGCTAGCGCTGTCTTATTTTCATTGTATCTGTCAACTTGGAGCATGGCCCGGGCTTGGAATGAAATAGTGATGTAAACCGAAGTCAGGTGGACTATCGGACTAACCACTTGGGGGCTGACGATGACACTTGGAAAGATAAAAGGATGAGGATGAAAGCAAGGGACTTTGGTGTAAAGTTCAAGAGGTCAAAGCTGGGTCTACCAGCTATGACCGACTCGAGTATTTATACAATAGGACTATTCTACATACAGGCAGACTACATGAGGTGTTACCTACATACATTCTAAGTGACATAATGTCTACATAATGATATATGTAATGGAGTGGCTAACAATAGAATGACAGTGGTGACGACATGGTGATGTAGTGACGTCGAGGAGGAGGGCTGAGGGGTAGGTCACCTGACCTTAGTCTGAGTGTTGATATGTCTGGACTCTAGTCCTGGGTGTCAGTGATGCCGGACTGTGCTCCGGACTGTGAGTGGTCGGTTGGACTAGACTGGTGATTTACAACAAATAGTTTGGGTTTAAGAGATGAAAAGGGTAATTACTGATCACTCATGGCTGATAGTATGAAGTATAAATACATAGTCGCTACATCATTTATGTAGTACAACAACTAGTAGAAACAAAAACAAAAAGTCCATCACCATGGTGTGCTCAATTTTATGATCTCCCCAACGTAGATACCTGGCCCAGGGCTGGACTTAAAATGACAATAACATTTTGCTCAACTTGGGGGTGAGAAGACTTGGATATTGGGTGAAAAAATAAAGATAAAACAGACGGAATGGGATTGAGGGGAGTAGAAGTGAAATCAGGCACACCAACACTTAGGAGCACTCCTGGACCTGTTCCCCTCATTGGTTGCACGCTTGCACAAGGACCCGTGCCAATGACATCCACTCCCTCTCTTGGCAGCCTATGCTCACCCACTTGAGCTGCTTCCATTATCCAAATGAGGCTGTTCATCTCCGATCACAGACCTTTCTCAAGGACCATGCATGTGTTGTGCCTTTTTTTTTTTCCCTTGCCATTGCCCTCAGTGCTCACCATATGCAGGGCAGGCAGTGAGTATGGGTGTGTTGACAGTGTATCCATTTTTCAGTACAACAAGGATCATTCATTGATTGGTTAGTTTTGGTTTGGGTTAGGCTCTTTGTTGCTTTGTTTGTAGCTACACTATACCATAGTCATTTTCACAATTGAGCTATTCAATAGGAAGCCACCAAGGGCCGGAGGTCCGAGGTGAATACATCATATACTGCTGATACACATATGCAGTGGTTTATGGAAGTTGGCAATCATGGATCTGGGTGTTGAGACCTGCAGGTGGCAATATCTTACACCTTGCCTTAGCAAACTGTCAGTTGTAGTCCTATAATGATCATACATATTTTTGAGCATTTATCAATTTTATGAGTGGCATAGCCACGGGTAGCTGCTAGTTCCCCCAAATAACGAAAATTATTGAATGATACGAAATATTTTACAAAGAGTCTCAGTCAGCAGCAAGGTTTTAAGTAAACACATTGCTTGCCCTATCAAAGAAAAAAGGAAAAAGGAAAAAGGAAAAAGGAAAAAGGAAAAGTCCATGCACCCCGAACCCGAACGCTCATACATACGAATCATGACTGCATTGTCTGCGTCTGGTCAGACGACGAACCTGTGGAACCAGGATTGGCCACAGCTTCAGCGTACGGTTGCCGCCACTGAAAGTGCGAACGGTACGTGCCCTGTGCCCCCGCGGAAGGTGCGCAAGTCATCACTTGAGTCGGCGCGGGACTGTAATACCCGGCATAAGCATACGCCATCGAATATGGAACTTGCTGGGGCGCTCCGTACATCTGATAAGGCCACGTCCCGCTCGCGTACACCCCCGAGGGAGGAGGCTGGTATTGATAAGTGGGTCCATACATAGGTACCGGCGGCGCTGGTGTGGGTGTAATGGTGGAGGAGCGTGACGAAGACGAAGACGATGTAGCGGTCGGGAACGTTGCAATGTGAAGTGTAGGCGTTGCGTCCGTGCTCTTTTGAGGCGGCAGCGGCACTGTGGGCAAAAGAGGATCAGAGATCGTTCAATAAAGGAAATTGTGGCACGCTCACGTTCAGGTTCGAGTGCAGGCTCAGATGGCTTCTGCATCACAGTCTGACCGTCGGTCTGCCCAAAGACCACACTACCCCACTTGAACTCTCGCTTAATGCCCCTATCCCAGAGCACCTCGATGGATTTGGCCTCCTCGATGACGCGAATAAGTGAGACTTCAAAAACACCTGCGCTTACGCGAATCTTGATTCGAGACATCGACGGAAGCGAAAGCAACTCGTTTCGAATCTTGTCTTGCTTGTTCGCTTTCTTCGCTGCCGCCACGGCCTAGAATGAGACGCTATGAGGCTATGGAGGAAATGCAGTGGCATTTGCAAATGCTCACAGGATTGTGCTGGTTGCATAGTAACTGAACTTCATTCTTCTTGATCGTCTTTAGCACCACGGGTTCCGCATCCACAGTCGGTTGTATATCTTGAACCACGGGTTCTCCAAAGGGTGTCGCTTCAGCAGACTGTGAGGGCGCCACCGGAGGTGCATGAGAGGCAGCTTGCTGCGGATCGACCAGAATCACTTCCTTCTCGACCTCGCGCAACACGGTGTAAGAAACCCCATTCTGCCCTTCTCTTGCACAGGAAACGTGGAACGACTTGGTGCACTTTCCTTTCGTGCATTGGATAGGGGCACCATGTGCCTTTTGTCGTCCCTTGGTGCAAGCCGAACATTTCTAAAGCACATCATTACAACGGACGCAACACTGGCAAAACGGGAACATACCAAATTCCACCTATCTTTCACGATCGCGTCTACCCCAAACACTCTCGATTCCTGAACGTGCGATCCGTCGGGAAGGATCTCTGCAAGCTCCACTGTGTCAATCCATGTTTCGGGGACCACTTTAGCGCATTCTTCATGCGCCATCCATCTCGTGGCATCATAGATAGACGACAATGACTCAGGCAATTCCCGCTTCCCTATAGGAGGGTCCTGGACACGCAAAAGACCGTCGCGGGACATGGACACGCATAAGCAGCACTGAAAGGGTTCCGGATCCGGTGGTTTAGGTCCGAGTTTGAGGGTGACAGAAGCTTTGGAAGGCGAGCCGGGAGTACATTTCCCGACTTCCACAGTTGGTTTTGATCTCTTTGGCTTCGGCGCACCATCGTGAGCTCCAGCCTTTCTCTTCGAAGACGGTGGCGGCGCAAAAGGTGGGTTGAGCATCTCCGCCTCATGGTCGCGCAAAAGTTGATCGACGTCTATTCGAACACTGGCAACTTGTTAGACTACAGGTCGTGGGTAATAGAAATCAAAAATACGTACCTGTCAGTTACGCATTGACATGCCTTTGCCCGGCGGCCAAGCTCGACCCAACTCTCTAGCGCAAAATTGACACTCTCTGCACAATTGAATCCAAGATTGAATCCGGCATGGTATCCACGAGGGTAGGTGATGACGAATTCGTGTTCCCGCTGAACAAGAAAGTTGGGTCTGCAAGAGGATTGCGCAAGTAAAGTAGGTGATGCAAGGAATGATTTGTGACGCAAGAATTGCGGACACTCTGAGGTGTCCTTGGGGAAGTAACCTAGACACCAATGTCAGAAACGCAAGACGAATGACTTGAAGAAACCCACTCTTCATTGTTGCCTCGAGGGCGGTAGCTCGTCCTTGGGGTACCGCATACCAGAACTTTGGTGCGCCAAAATGGATGTAGTTGATGCTGAAGAGATCCATGTCCTCGACATGCCATGCAAAGGTAGCCCTCCACATCCCAAAGTATAGGTAAGGCATATTTACGCCGGGTAGACCTTTCGAAGAAGAGGGAAGGATGCGTGAAAGGAAGGAAGGGAGATGGGCGACATTCCAAATTTTCGTCTCGTCGGTGTATAGGGAACCTTGAACATGCAATGTCAGCGGGATGTATGAAAGTCAGATGTGATGTGGGAACGCACCCTGCGTATCAGCACCGTACCAAGCAGGGCGTCCCAATCCACAGTTTCTCCAGTATTGACGCTCGAGCTTTTGACAAAACTCGGCCGTGTAATCTTCCGGAGTAGTGCCCAGGGGTAACCAGTCCTTGTTGGGGTCGAACACTTTCATGAATGCGGCATCCTTGGCGGCGCGTTGGGCAAGTTGAGCTTCCCGCACCTCGCGGGTCTGGGGTCGTTTTCCCTTTCCCTTGGGCTTTTCGTCTGTTTGATCTACGTCGGCGAAGTCATCTTCGGCACCAACATCGTCACCAGCAGTGCCGGGACAGGGAGTATTCGGTGTTGGATCGTCGACTGTAGTTGGTGTTTGAGGGTTTCCGACACTCTGAGGCGGGGACATGGGCTCTGCACGGGATTCGTCGGCAAGCAGGTTGGTTGGGGAATCCACAGGCTCGTCCTTGAGTGAAGCCTCGGCTGACCCGACGGACTGCACCTTGAGAGTAGGGGGGTCTGTGCGACCTCTTCTCATGGGCCGTATCCCAGCACGGGTACCGCGTGCATGGAGGCCGACGTCGTCAATGCCGGGAGTGCGAAATTCGTCCTTGTCACAGAGCTCGGCCCACTCGCGGACACTCATGACCCTGCGCTTCTCCACGTTTTGCTGACGAAACAGACCTCCACGACCGGCCATGAGCTGTTCAATGGGTGATCTTATCTTGACCTTTGCAAGCTGATCCTTGATGGGTGGCATTGAGTCGACCCTAGGGGAGATCAACACCGTTTACAAACGCGGGCAGGGGAGGAACTCACCATTTCTTTGGAGGAATGACCTTGACGATTCCGCTTCTGAGACCCCAGGGCTCGATCTTCGTCATGTATGCTTCAAAGTCGGCGAACTCGTCCATGGTGGGCTTGAAGACGGGTATGCCACGGTGCGCAAGAGGGTCGTCCTCGGGTTCTAACCAGGGCCTGGCATCGGATGTGGGAGATGGGGGAAGATGGGCGCCTTCTGCGCCGAAGAAGTGGTCTGGCTGGGCGATGGAGACGGGGGCGGGAGGGGTCGCGGATCTGGATGGGGTGAGTGACGGCATTTGGCTGCTGGACATGACGGCGACTAGTCCGCTGAGAGGGCGGGTGTCGGGCGTCGGTGTATGGAGGGTGTCGGTGTCGCGGACGTCGTGTGCGACGATGATGACGGCAAAGGCGGGAATGTGCGATGTTCTCTCGTTGCCGTGCGATAATAATATTTGTTTGCAGTTATTTGTACTACACTTTGAATCATATAAGCGTTTGCTAGTTCTCTCTCTACACACACATCCCCATCATGTCTCCCGTTCCACATTTGATGACCCTCGCAGACTTGACTGGCCCGCAAATTCTGCGGATGATCAGTCACGCACACGCGCTCAAGCAAGTATCTTTGCCGTGGCTCGCACCGCAGTCGAAAAATCACAAAAATGCGCGTCTTCGAATGCCATCACAGTCTTTATTCAACAAGTCGATCGCACTCATTTTCTCCAAGCGCAGCACGCGCACCCGCGTCTCTGCAGAGACTGCTGCAGTCCTCCTCGGTGGACGCGCGCTCTTCCTCGGCCGCGAAGATATTCAGCTCGGTGTGAACGAGTCTCCCCGTGACACTGCTCGAGTCCTTGGAGGCATGTGTCAGGGTATCTTTGCCCGCGTCGGTGACCATGAGGAAATCGAGGTGAGCACCATCAACCCGCACTCCTCGTGTGCATGCAAACGTCCCCCAAGGAACTCGCCAAATACTCGCCCGTCCCAGTGCTCAATGCACTCTCTTCCCTCTGGCACCCTACTCAAATCCTCGCAGACCTCCTGACTCTGCATGAGCATGCACACCTGTTCGATCCGACACAGATTCCCACTCCAGGCCAAAACAAACCTCTCTCCTCTCTCCGTCCTCTCACAGTGGCCTATGTCGGTGACTCGGCCAACGTTCTCCACGACATGCTCGTCGCATATCCACGCCTAGGCCACAAGCTCCGCATCGCAACCCCACCGCAACCCACCTACCAATGTCCCAAGCCTGTGTGGGATCGTGTTACTGAGTTGGGATGCGACAAGGACATTTGGTGGGGAAGCGATCCTCGCGAAGCGGTTCATGGTGCCGATGTTGTCGTCACTGACACTTGGTGAGAAAAAATCAAAGTAGCGTTCCCTCATCAATTGATCTGTCTCTCACAGGATATCCATGGGCCAAGAGGCGGAAAAGGAGCAGCGTCTCAAGGACTTTTCCGGGTATCAGGTCACGGAAGCGCTCTGTCGAGAAGGTGGCGCCAACCCCAACTGGAAGTTCCTCCATTGTCTTCCACGAAAAAAGAACGAGGTCGACGATGAGGTGTGTCCGAGGCAATACCGTCTCCGCTTGCGACTGACCGCGTTCTAGGTATTCTATGGCCCGCGATCTTTGGTCTTCCCCGAAGCCGACAACCGAAAATGGACCATCATGGCCGCGTTCGAGTACGTATTCCCAGCCCCGTCAAACCCGCTTCTCTGATACTTTCCCCTGCAGCCAGCTGTTTGGTAAATGGGATCTCACTGGTGAGCAATTGGCGGACAAGGCAACCCGTTAAATAGGAAAAAAAGTGTATTCGTAAACTACCAAACATGTGTACATAGCCACTCTTGACTACAACCCTTTAGTGATGGCCTCTCAAGCAGCCACTGCTGCGATTGTCGATTCGGTAGTGATCAAGATTTTGCATGCCCACAGCTTCGCTCGAACATCTGCTCAAGCGTTATCTGTTTTGTCCAGTTTGTTGACCAGATATCTCGTTCTACTAGCGTCTGCTTGTGGCCAGTTCTCAGAACTCGCAGGACGACCACGGCTGTCTGTTCATGACCTGCTCGCATGTCTGGACGAGCTTGGCACCAATGTGGACGAGCTGAGCGAATACTGCGCCACGGAAGGCGTCGAGCTGTCCAGATATGCGTCCAGCAGCGCCAAAAGGCTCGACGACCTCGCAGACTTTAGAGGTACGATCCACTCGATCTATTTCGCGTTTACCCACTCCTCTTGCTTTGCCAGGTTACCTCGCAGAAGGTCTCGTGCCCGACGACGATCCCATTGTCCTTCATTATGCGCCCTTGCTCGATATCGACGGCGACGCAGAAGACGACCAAGGGTCTGACAACGACGAGCAGAGCGACGCCGGCGAGTCGTCCCCGCTGGACACGCTCGACCGTTTCAAAGAACCGTTAGCGTATCGCGAGCACCCAACGGCAGCCTTCACGCCAGATTTTCTGCCACCGTTCCCTGATGGCTCTCGACCGCGGTCCCCCTCGCCCACCCCTGACCCCCATGCAGTCAAAGTGGAGCGACCCCCTTCGCCACTTCCACAGCACATTACGTCGGTAACTGCAGGAGATTACCTCGTACAAGTCCCATACTCCGACTCCGTCCTCGCGAACACGCCATCGTGGCATCTGCCCTCTCAAAACCCTCCAACACGAAAGTCCAAGCAGCAACAACCTCGTTTCCCGACGCCATCGGCCCCACAGGCCCTCTTGGCCGCCTATCACCACATATTGACTCATCCTGTCTCGCAGCCGGGACCAGCCAACCCCGCGAAACACAAGGTCGCGATGGCATTGCTCTCTCAGGTGCAGCACAACACGCGATGGGACGCGCCGTCGACTTTGTTTGCGAACGTCGTGCCGTGTCCTGCTCGCGTAACGCCCATTGGCCCGTCCTACCCGATCGCTCACAGCGCGTTAAAAGAAATCCGTGCAGGAAAAGACTCTGAAAAAGATGCGGACAAGAGACCGATGCTCCCGCCTGCGCCTCCCAGGCCCGTGTTCACTAACGACAAGCCAGTGTTCCTCGCGTCACAGCAAGGGTCCAGATTGCCAGAACTCGCTCGCCAAGTTCTTCCCGTACGTATCCGCAATCAGGTTCAAAGGAGCACTCTACTGAGACATGCACAGGGTCCGGTACTGTCGCGCACGATGCGCCTCACGCACCCTCCGGTTCTGCAGCGAGGATCGCAGAAACTCTATTATGGCACAGGCGTTCCAGCGCCGTGGAATTCGTCGCTCAGCGCTGCGGCGCAAGGAGGCAAAGGGGAGGAGGGGGCAGCGAATAGCGGGCAAGATGCGTCGGCGTTTACGCTTCCGGACGCGCAGATGTTTGCGACGTGGGATTACGAGGCAAAGCATTACCAGGAGCCTTTGGGGACGGGTCGACGGGGGAGGCTCGGTGGCAGGTCTTCTACTAAAGCGGGCGCTTGAGATGTATTAGCCAATGTGTTTCAAAACTCGGTTACTTAAGACAATCATGTCTTTCCCCTTCATCCCGTTCTTCCTCGCGTTGTATCTCGGTGTGAATGGTGCATCATCAGGCAAGCTGTCCCCTTCTGGCGCTATAACAGCGTTCGTGGTAGGCTTCCTGGTCATGGCCACCCACGTACGCGCTATAGGCATATCTCTCGTCGTATTCTACTTGCTCGGGTCCAGAGCAACCAAGCGTATGTCGCAAAAGTTCTACACATTGATGATCTGAAACGCATTCTGTGGTAAAAAGAGGGCAAAAAGCGCAAAGCTCAGCTCGAAGCAGGGTACCATGGCTCGGGCTATCGCAACGGATGGCAGGTGGTCTGCAATAGCCTGGCCACCTTTGTTGCATGCATCATCTGGAGTGTGACCTTCACCCCAGACGCGCTCCCTTGGTCTCTATTCGTCCGAGCCTTCAACATACCCCGTGGCACAGACGTGTACGACAGCAACGGCTGGTGTCCTACGTCGCCTGTTGTAGCCAACGGGCTCAGTCGTGCACTCGTCTTTGCGACGCTCGGGTGCGTGTTGTCACGGAACACGTCTGATTTACCTTATCATACCCACTCCAGCCAATTCGCTTGCTGCCTCGGTGATACCCTTGCCTCGGAATTGGGCATCCTTTCGAACTCCCCGCCTATCCTGATCACGACGCTCAAAAAGGTACCTCCCGGGACGAATGGTGCGATTTCTATCGGAGGGACGCTTGCGTCTGCTGCGGGTGGATGCATCGTCGGGCTTGCACAGTTCGCGAGCCTGGTCGTGGAAAACAGTGTCTGCAGAGCCGAGTGGATGACTTTGCTCGTCACGTTGGCTGCTTGGGGCACAGCCGCGGGTATTCTTGGGTCGATGGTGTGTAACTTATCTCTCTTCTTGTTACCACGATCATCGATCGCGGGCCTAGCTCGATTCCCTCCTCGGAGCGACCCTACAGCGTACGCGCTACTCTACGAACAAGGAATGGATCCTCCAAGATAACTCGGTGCCCGAAAAGAACGAGTCTGTCAAGGTGATCAGCGGGATCAACCTATTGACTAATAACCAGGTTCGTGTCTCGTTCTTTTGCATCTCGTCCTGTACTGAGGAGTGATCAAGGTCAACTTGCTCTCGTCTGTGGTGACGGCGGTCGTCGTCGCGGCCCTTGCCTGAGACCGAATCGAGAACGAAATCAGATGGCGCCCCAACGGCGTTTCGGGAGTCCGTTTCGTTACTTGATCCATGTGTTCTCGAACGCGAATAGAGAAAAATTTCGATCCATATACCAGAGTCCCGTTGGCACCCGAGCCAGTAAGTAAGCTTATAGTTATGTTTCTTTGAACCACTGTTTGTATGCGTATCGCCTCAATCTGCTAGCTAGACGCTGCACGCTGTCGATCGATGCAATTTTATGCAGGCCAAATCTTCCCGAGCGCATCCGAATGTCGATACGCACCTGTGACTAGAGAGGATAAGAGAAGACTCGTACACCTCTGGTATTTCCTGTGCCGTTCCACCCAACAGACAGCCCCAGCCTCTCCAATCATTCGAGCAAAAAGAGAAAAGAAATTCATTGAAGGGTTCTTTCACTTGGAGTTGGCATGAACCCGCCGGGGCCAGATTACTCTGTCTGCATCCATGCTTGCATGATTCTGCGAACCTAACATGCACGGGCATCGTATATCTACCCAATCAGCCTGTTTGGCCTCTAGAGACCGATGCATTGCAGTCTGACCCGTCAGAGCAGATCATACCACTGATGCTTGAGCCCGATCGCCTCCTTAGTCGACTCGGCATGACCCTCACCCTCGAAAAGACGATATTTCACTACCGCCGTGCGAGATGATCGTATTTATAATCTTCTTGGCCTGGTCTAGAAGCACCCTTGAGGCACAGCCGGAAAATCCGCGTCAGGCCAGTGCTAATCGTCACACAAGGAACGATGAAAAGAAAAGCCGCGCACCAGAAGCGGAACTACGATCCTGCACGCATGATTTGCCAGGCTGGGAGCCGCATACACCTCCACTTCCTGTATCATCCCACCCAACAGTTTGTCCGTGTACCTCAGTCGAATTTGTGCGTGAATTGTGTGAACAAGACCAGGTCGGAAATACCAAAGGTGGTGGATTTGAAGAAACCGGGGGCGTCTTGGGAATGTTGGACGTCTACGATGGCCAGTTTCCAGCCAGTCGGGATCTGACAGGATATTAGTATCGTCTTTGGGTGAACGAACGCCAGTCTCACATGTACTCCCCAACATAACCTGATGAACCCCCATAATTCACGTCCAACCTTTAAGACAGTGTATCATATATCAGGTTCGGCGATTGTGGTTTGGACCGCTGTAGACCTAGACGATGCATGGTGGCTTTTCTCCGGGAACCTCGAATATGGTTCTTTGGCGCGTAATACAGCACCTACAGGGGTTTTCCACCCCTATCCAGCGTGGTCTCCTCGTCCCGTCACGGTCCAAGATAGACTCTGGAATGGCGAGTCGAGTAGAACCCGTGGGAAGTAGTAGATGAACGGATTTTGTAAGCCATTTAGTTCGTCTGAGGTGAACAGGTGCCCCGTGTTTAGAAGCGAGTCCACGAGAACGTGCCGGACTGTGTGCGAAGAGGGACACTCGGGTGGTCGTTGCCTGTCCGTCCGTCGGGAGTCGGGACACCCATTGGGGTCGGGCCGCATCGGACAAGCGATGTTCGTCAGCCTTGGGGCTCCGCTACCCGACCGCTGCCCATCCGAGTCCGTTTAGGGTTCGGCTACCAATCTTAAGCCTAGGCTATCGAGGGAGTTGGCCAGACTCGCAAAGGCGACTACGGTGATACGACGACGACCATGGATAGATTGGTTGCATAGTAGCGGGATGCCACGATCGAGTGGAGGCTTCTGGCAGCTCCGAGAAGGAGAACCATTCCCACAGGCGGTCCCACGATCTTCTCCCCAAGGACTCATACAGACAGTTCTGCTCAGTGATGGGGTGCGTGGCTGGTTGGTTCCTATGCGACTGATTCAGAGTTTATACTTTTGCGGTGAGTTGAGCTCTTGCTGTGGACCTCGTTTATTTATACACCTGGCCCATCCGAAGACCGTCATTTGCACTGCAACTGGCTACCTTTATGAACCCCCTGCTGCAGAACCCCGTCACTCGGAACTTTCTCACATTCCTCCACGCTCTCAGACTTCATGAATCAAGATAACCAACTCTGTAGCCCGGCTTTTCCCCTTCAATCACTAGCTCAAGGGCACAAGAACTCGGATTCGCATTTATCATGTACCAATAAATGCGAACATGTATTTGTAACGCGTGCGTAGCAATTTCGCGCTGGCATCCCTGGAGACATCGCAAACTCACTTCTGCTCAGTCATACGTGCCACGAATATTGCGTGCGGCCTCCGTCGGATACCAGCAGGCTTCCATGTTGCTGTAGAAATCGATGGAAGGATCATACAAACATCGAACAAACTTGTCTCGACAGAGCAGGACGCCGTAGAATGGGCTGAAGAGATCCTCTTGTGTGTCATCCTTTGCCGAATCTCTGCTACTTTCATTGAACAACTGCCAAGGCCATCAAATCAATCTTCTTCCATTTCGTTTAGTGTCTACGCATCGTTCGAGCTCGGACCAAGGCTAGGAAACGGAGATTTGCTCTGTCATTTCAAGATTACCGTAGGAGATGTGTTCCGTCATCGGAATGAACAGCTTCAGCGTGAGCCGTAACTTTGTCTGCCGCACACTCTCCTTGACATCTTGGCGTAGTTACAGCAGAGGAGGGAGATATTTTACAGTGTTCATCCCTTAACATCATCACGCAGCGACACATTTGTGACACGAATGAATCGTGTCCCGAGCTCGATGTAAGTAGACTGTTCTGGGTTCTTGGCGATGCAGTCGTTTCTGAACTTATGGCAATAGCTACCGGAGTCACACGAAATGAACATGCTGGAACAGCTTACTGATGAAGGACATCGTGCTCTCCTGCGTTACCGCCAGCGGCAGGACCAGATGGATCTGGACGCAGCTATCCAAACTTTTGAGCGCGTTCAGGAGATTTGTCCCATAGATCACCCTACTCGCTCAGCCGTTCTATTCAATTTGGCCAATTCAATGTTCATCGACTGCCAGGCCAACAATCGATACCTTGACCTAGATGCACCAATCGAATTGTATCGAGATGCTCTACGACTTCGGAAGAAAAATCATCCGGATCATTGCACAACGGTAGTGGAACTTGGTCTTGCGCTAGTTGCGCGCTTCCAGAGGCAAGGATCCGAGTTCGACAAGGAGGAAGCGGTGGATTTACTGGCAGGGGTGGTAGAGGTCTCGGAGGCGGAAAGTTATGCATACCGAGCGGGGCTTTTCGCATTGCAGATGGCCAAGGCTTCACTATGGATGGAGGCGGGAGACGCTGAATCCTCACAGACAGAGGAAGAAAATGACGTCGATGTCATACAGGGGGGGCGGGACCTGCTGCGGAACTTGTCACACGGGAATCCTCACCGACCTGCTCTGCTCTTTAGCCTTGGGGTGATGTTATCTGATCTGTTCAAACGCAATGGCGTGTTTGCTGATATCCTCGAGGCAATTTCGATTTTTGAGGAGGCTGTCTGTCTGACACCTGACGGTGATCCAGACAAGCCAAGTCAGTTGAACCGCCTTGGGAGCTCATTGCTGAGTCGCTTTGAGCGACTCGGCGACCTCGCGGATCTCAACAGGTCCATCCTGATGCTTGAGGAGGCCGTCTATCTCTCGCCCGACGGTCACTCAGAGAAGCCAAGTCGGTTGAACAACCTCGGGGGCTCATTGCTGAGTCGCTTTGAGCGTCTCGGGGACCTCGCGGATCTCAACAGGTCCGTCTCGATATTTGAGGACGCTGTCTGTCCGACGCACGGGGATCATCCAAACAAGCCAAGTCGGTTGAACAACCTCGGGACCTCATTACATCGTCGCTTTGAGCGTCTTGGGGACCTCGCGGATCTAAATAGGTCCATCTCAATAAAAGAGGAGGTTGTCTGTCTCACGCCGGATGGCCATCCAGACAAGCCAAGTCGGTTGAACAACCTCGGGAACTCGTTACATTGTCGCTTTGAGCGTCTCGGGGACCTCGCGGATCTCAACAGGACCCACACCAGCCTGTCAATCAACCTATTGCATTAGTCCATCTCAATGAAAGAGGAGGCTGTCTGTCTGACGCCCGACGACCATCCACACCAGCCAAGTCAATTGTACAACCTCGGGAGCTCATTACTGAGTCGCTTTGAGCGTCTCGAGGACCTCGCGGATATAAACAAATCCATCTCGATGGTTGAGAAGGCTGCCTGTCTCACACCCGACGGCCATCTGGACAAGCCAAATCAGTTGAACCTCCTCGGGAAGTCATTACTGAGTCGCTTTGAGCGTCTCGGGGACCTCGCAGATCTAACCAGGTCCATCTTGGTGAAAGAGGAGGCTGTCTGTCTGACGCCCGACGGCCATCCAGACAGGCCAAGTCGATTGAACAACCTCGGGAACTCGTTCCATAGTCGCTTTGAGCGTCTCGGTGACCTCACGGATCTCAATAGGTCCATCTTGACGGAAGAGGAGGTAGTCTGTCTCACGCCCGATGGCCACCCAGGCAAGCCAAATTGTTTGAACGACCTCGGGCGCTCATTGCTCAGTCGCTTTAAACGTCTCGGGGACCTCGCGGATCTCAACAGGTCCATATCAATGCTTGAGGAGGCTGTCTGTCTGACGCCCGATGGCCATCCACACCAGCCAAGTCATTTGAACGACCTCGGGAGCTCATTATCGGGTCGCTTTGAGCGTCTCGGGAACCTCGCGGATCTAAACAAGTCCATCATGATGAAAGAGGAGGCTGTCTGTCTGACGCCCAATGGCCATCCAGATAAGCTAACTCGGTTGGGCAACCTCGCGAACTCATTACGTCGTCGCTTTCAGCGTCTCGGGGACCTCGCGGATCTCAATAGGTCCATCTCAATGTTTGAGGAGATTGTCTGTCTGATACCCGATGGCCATCCATCCAGACCAAGTCAGTTGAACCACCTCGGAAACTCATTATATTGTCGCTTTGAGCGTCTCGGCGACCATGCAGACATTGTCAAGTCCATTTCCATAAAGGAGGAGGCAATAAGCCTCACTCCTGATGACCATCCCGACAAACCATCTTTATTTCTCGGCCTTGGGGCTGTGTTTCTTATCCGTTTTAAGCACTCTCATGATTCTTCTGATTTGTCTGCCGCTGCTTTTAATTTTTCAATTGTTAGTCGTGCTTCCATCAGTCCTGCTTCTACCCGCTTTCGTGGCGCTCGCACCTGGATTTACTGTGCCCAACTCCAGGGAAATACTACGGCTCTCCTTCACGCATGTGCCTCTGCTCTCGACCTTCTCCCACAGTTGGCATGGCTCGGGCTTCCAGTCACCGAGCGTCATCGTCTACTCGTTGAAGCAGCTGATGTTACACGTGACTCAGTCGCCGCCGCTCTTGAAGCTGGTGGTCCTAAACTGGCTGTCGAGTGGCTCGAGCAAGGGCGTTCCATTGTCTGGACTCAGTTCCTGCAGCTTCGCACTCCAGTTGATGACCTGGCTCATGACCATCCTGCGCTTGCTCTCCAGTTCCGACAAGTCTCCCAGGAGCTGGAACATGCTAGTACTCGGGATCCCGACAATGTCACATTCTTCCAGTCAGCAAACATCTCAGTTGCTGACAGTCGATCGCTCGAGAAAGATATCCAAAGACATCATGATCTTGCTCTCAGACGAGAGAATCTCCTCCTTCAGATACGATCCTTGCCAGGTTTTGACCGATTCTTGCTTTCGAAGACGATCAAGCAGCTTGCTGCCTTGGCATGCTCCGGACCAGTCGTTTACCTCACAGCCAGCACAGAAAGATGTGATGCGCTGATCGTTACGTTGGAGTCGGAGAGTGTCACCCACGTCCCCCTTCCTGGAATTCGCTATGTTCATGTGGAAGTCTTGCGAATAGTGCTCCGCACGATGCTCAAGCGTCATTGTCTTGTTTTATCCCGTGATGCTCTGTACGAACTCGTCCCCTCCGAAGATATGGGCCACTCGAGAAAATTTCTCGATTTCTTACTCAATGGAGATTTCGCTGATGGTCGTGAAGGAGCGCCAGCTGCGCCACTGACGAAGCCACGACGATCTGAAGAATATACTCCGAACGAGTTGTGCCAGATCATCTTGAAATACCTTTGGATGTATGTCGTAAACCCCACTCTTCAGGCACTCGGCTTTTCGGTAAGTCGTTGCCATCATGTCGATCCATTCCGACTCAAGAGTTGCTTTTTCTCAGAGTCCGCCATCTGGCACTGATAAAATGGCTCGTATTTTCTGGTGTCCGACTGGTGCTTTTTCCTTTTTGCCCATACACGCTGCTGGCCTCTATGACACACCCGAGGCGGGCACCAAACTTTCCGATTTTGCTATATCTTCCTATTTGCCGACTTTGAGTTCGCTTGCATCGTCACCTCAGAACACCTTGGATGACTCTCCTTCCAAACTTCGCCTTCTTGCCGTCCCTCAGCCACCGACAGATGGACTCCATAAACTGTCTGGGGTGGAACACGAGATCGATTCCATCACAGAACTATCCAACAAATCCCATTTTGTAAACTTCCAGAACTCCGATGGCACTGTCGAGGACGTCATGGAGAAGTTGAAGAACAACCACTGGGTCCATTTTGCATGTCACGGAATACAGGATCCCAGGACACCACTCAATAGCGGGCTATGCCTCGCCAACAAACATCGCTTGAAACTTGCGGACATTATGCAGTTATCGCGCCCCAAAGGTGGACTCGCATTCCTTTCTGCCTGTCAGACTGCCCAAGGAGATGAGACGTTGTCGGACGAATCCGTTCATCTCGCGGCTGGGATGCTTCTTGCCGGGTATGGTAGTGTCGTTGGGACGATGTGGTCGATAATGGACAATGACGCACCAAAGGTGGCGAGGGACGTCTACGAGTACCTCTTTCGAGACGCTAGCCAGGTTCCCGACAGTACGGAGGCGGCAACAGCATTGCACCGCGCCATCCAGCATCTTCGTGACTCTGGCGCTCCCTTCACTTCTTGGGTTCCTTTCATTCACTTTGGTAGATGACCTTTGGTGGTGCTATCTATACTCTCGTGTCGAAGACGACTGTTTCTGCACGGCTTTTCCCCCTACGTTACTCTTCATTTGTAAGAACCTATAGTCTGTTTTGTTGAACGAGCCATGTTTATATTCGCCAGTGTACGGAGCATGCAAGTCACAAGTGCATTTCGACAGGAAAAGAGGAGAGATAGATGTTGCATCGCTGAAAGTGAAAGGATCGAATCCGGGCATGATATATGATAGGGGAATCTGGGTCCACCAGTCGCCCATACGCATCTACGTCACCCGAATCGTGGCAGGCCACGTCAGAGTAATTCGCACCTGTCGATTGTTCATACGAGTCTTTGAATGATTCTGAATATGTCCAGCACCAGTAGTTGCATCATGGGCCTGGCGGATAACACGAGATGGTTTGCGGCATGAAGGACCCTTAGGATAGCGAGGGTGTCGCGAAACTTTTCCGTCTTTCTTTTGGCTTTGCGGGTCGACTGCGGCTTAATGGTGGTATGTACCCGTGGATTTTCTTCCGGTGCTTCGTCAAGGCGGGGAGAACGCTGCGAGTACCCACAATCGGCGAGCCTCGAATGTGCAGGAGTAAGCCTGAAACACATCTATTAGCTCCAATCTCGGTGGAGTGGACTGCAAACAACTTCGCTCACGATCTACGGATAAATAACCCCGTCGGGGAAGGTACGAATATAGGCAGTGAGGTATCGAGAACAACCAGATTCTCTGAAGTGGGTGGAAGAGTCATTCCATCCGGCCGTGCTTAAATCCCTCGAGCTCCAAATTGTTGGACGATGTGTTGTGGACCCGCTTTTGACTGTGAACGTTTTTAACAGTTCTGTTTAATATCATGACGAGCGCAAAGCAAGAGGCACGCACTTTATGAAGTAGGCAAAGCGTTGCAAAAGCCTCTTGGTGCATGGTGTCACGGAACACGGATTTACCATACCTTACCATGCCCTCTCCAGCTTGAACAATTCGCTTCAAGCTGCCTCGGGGACACCCTCAGGCTTGCCTCGAAATTGGAATTTGGGCATCCTTTCGAGCTCGCCACCTAATATCCTTGTCACAACGCTCAGAAAGGTACCTCCCGGGACGAATGGTGCGATTTCTGTCGGAGGGACGCTTGCGTCTGCTGCGGGTGGATGCATTGTCGGGCTTGCACAGTTTGCGAGCCTGGTCGTGGAAAACAGTGTCTGCAGAGCCGAGTGGACGAGTTTGCTCGTCACGTTGGCTGCTTGGGGCACAGCCGCGGGTATTCTTGGGTCGATGGTGTGTAACTTCTCTCTCTTCTTGTTACCACGATCATCGATCGCGGGCCTAGCTCGATTCCCTCCTCGGAGCGACCCTACAGCGTACGCGCTACTCTACAAACAAGGAATGGATCCTCCAGGATAATTCGGTGCCAGAAAAGAACGAGTCTGTCAAGGTGATCAGCCGGGTCAACCTATTGATTAACAACCAGGTTCGCGTCGCGTCTCAATTTGCATCTCATCTCGTACTGAGTACTGAGGAGTGATCAAGGTCAACTTGCTATCGTCTGTGGTGACAGCGCTCGTCGTCGCAGCCCTTGCCTGAGACCGAATGGAGAACGAAATCAGATGGCACCCCACGGCCTTCCGGGAGTCCGCTTCGTTACTTGATTCTTGTGTTCTCGAACGCGAATAGAGAATTTTTTCGATCCGTATGGCAGCTCTGAGTTCCGTTGGCACCCGTTATATAGTTACCGAATTAGGGACGCTGTCTTGAGATCTCCGAGCCCAAACTCCGTCACCCAACACTTTTTACTTCTTCACTCACCCTCACCAGCGGTCATGGCTGACGACGCTCCAGAACCCCCAAAGCGCGACGTGCAAAACCACCTGCTCTTCGAGTGCGCCTGGGAGGTCGCCAACAAGGTCGGGGGCATCTATACCGTCATCAAGACCAAGGTGCCCGTCACCGTCGCAGAGTATGGCGATCGATACACGCTCATCGGACCTCTCATGTACAAAACTGCGCCGATGGAAGTCGAGGCGCAGGAGCCTCCCGATCCCATTATGGCAGCCACCTTGGACAGCATGCGCATTCAGGGCGTCAAGTGTCTCTACGGCAGGTGGCTGATCGAGGGTGCGCCCCGCGTCCTCCTGTTCGACATCGGCAGCGCATCTCATCGGCTCGACGAGTGGAAGGCGGACCTCTGGAACTTGGCTGGCATCCCTTCCCCTCCCCACGACACTGAAACGAACGATACGATCATATTTGGATACCTTGTGGCGTGGTTCCTCGGTCAGGTGCGTTGATGGCGGGCTGATCCGTGCTCCACTCCAACTGACCGAGATTTTACGGGGTCGTTCGTCATCGTGCAGTACGTGGCAAAACAGCTCCACACCGCAGTCGTTGCCCACTTCCACGAATGGCAGGCCGGCGTCACTATCCCGATCTGCAGGAAGAGACACATCGACGTCACGACCGTGTTCACGACCCACGCGACCCTCCTCGGTCGCTACCTCTGTGCGGGGAGCGTCGATTTCTACAACAACCTCCAGTACTTTGACGTCGACCACGAAGCCGGCAAGCGGGGCATCTATCATCGCTATTGCATCGAACGTGCCGCCGCGCACTGTGCCGACGTCTTCACGACCGTGTCAGACATCACGGCATATGAATCGGAACACTTGCTCAAACGCAAGCCGGACGGCATCGTGCCCAACGGGCTCAACGTCGTCAAATTCCAGGCGATGCACGAGTTTCAAAATTTACACGCGACCGCCAAGGCCAAGATTCATGAGTTTGTCCGCGGTCACTTTTATGGTTACTATGATTTCGACCTCGAGAATACGCTCTATGTTGGTCCCTGTCCCTTGCTGTCTTGGGCGTACGTCGCTAACGTCTTCCCCCTGAAAGATGTTTACCGCGGGTCGTTACGAGTTCCGAAACAAGGGGGTGGACATGTTCATTGAATCGCTTGCGCGTGAGTTTGTCTCGCGGATCGCGATACTTGGCCCCGTCGACTCATCACGTCATTGACAGGTCTGAACTATCGTCTTCAACAATCTGGGTCCAAGACGACCGTCGTAGCATTCATCATCATGCCTGCCAAGACAAACTCTTACACGATCGATGCTCTCAAAGGGCAAGCGGTCATGAAACAATTGAAGGACACTGTCTCTGAAATACAAAACCGAATTGGTGCTCGTTTGTTTGATCATGCTGCTAGGTATCATGGGCAAGTGACGTCGGTTGTACATCGGTAACGGGACTAACCCACGTCTTCTCGACCCCACAGGGAAGGAAAGATGGAAGTTGAGCCGGAGAAATTGCTGTCAGCGGAGGACCAAGTGTTACTGAAGCGACGGATATTCGCGCTGAAACGAAGCACATACCCGGCGATCGTGACGCACAACATGGCTGATGATTCCAATGATCCTATTCTGAATCAGCTCCGAGGCGTCAAGCTGTTCAACGCCCCTTCTGATCGGGTCAAGGTTGTTTTCCATCCTGAATTTCTGAACTCCAACAACCCGATATTGGGACTCGACTACGAGGAGTTCGTGAGAGGGTGCCACCTGGGTGTGTTCCCAAGCTACTACGAGCCATGGGGCTATACGCCGGCGGAGTGTACAGTTGTGAGTAATCGGTCCGGTATTGATGACGTGGGTGCGGCTAACTGTGTGATCAGATGGGTGTCCCATCGGTCACCACAAATTTGTCCGGATTTGGGTGTTTCATGCAAGACCTCATTGACAGACCGGAAGATGAGGGCTGCTACATCATCGATCGGAGGATGCAATCTATCGAAGATTCTGTCAACAGCCTGGCGAACTTTATGTTCCTCTTCTGCAACAAGACACGACGACAGCGTATTAACCAGCGGAACCGCGTGGAGCGTCTGAGTCCGCTGCTGGACTGGAAAAACTTAGGCGTGGAGTATTCCAAATCAAGGCAGCTTGCGTTAAGGCGGGCATATCCCGACGCGTTCACGAACTCGAGCGGCGAGATGGAGGACGAGGATGGAGATTGGTTCGGGGCAAGCATGGAACGGTTTTTGCCGACGTCTGTCCCTGCCAGCCCTCGTTTGCGGATGTCAGGGTTGGCGACTCCGGGAGACATGGGAACGCTAACAGAGGAGGTGAGGAACCGATCAGGGTAGCGTGGAAAGACGGAGACTAACGCGGTCGGTCACTTGCCAGATGCAGCAACTGAACACAAGCGACTACCGCGGATATCATTGGCCTCGGGCCGCTGAAGAGGAGGAGGAAGGGTATCCCTTGTGAGTGGCTGTTCTTATCAAAGTTTCCAGCTTGACCGTTCATCTCCGCGTTTCACATGTGACATCAGCCCGCTCGTCATGAAGGTCCGTTCGCGCGCGGGGTCTGTCCATTCTGGGGTAAGCACCCCAGGCGGGGGCGTGTTTCAGAGTTTGAGCGAGACAGACCTGCAAAAGGCAGACGCAGCGCTGAGCCAGGTGAATGCGACGGTGCCGGAGAGCACGCCTGCGTGAATTAAGGACGACAGTGTTGCTCTGATTTGTATCTACTCGTACATACATACTTTGAAGTTAGTAAGATTAGATTTGTGTTCTGGACTCTTGCTCCGGTCGGCCCCAGTGCGTCCCGGCTTTTTCCGATAATAGATGGACCGGATTCAAAATTCTCCTTCCCCACTTTACTCCATCACCACATCTTCGCTTCTTCTCGTCGTCGTCGACAGCGACGACACATTCTTGGATGACGATGAGCGCACCGCGTCCGACGATGAAGACCATACAGAAGCGGCTCTGTACAGCACTTCCTCGCGCTGTCTCGTCCCCCTCGACATCGGCTAGTGCGATGTCCAGAGTTCGCTCGAACTCGGCTCCCTCGTCCCGGTCGTTGTACATGGCGAACTCTGCCACCGGGCCCCTCGCCTTCTTCGACTCTCCCCCGCCGCCACCTCCCAGTTCCCGTCCAAACAACCCCCACATTCTCTCTACCTCCCGTCTCCCCGTCAAAGCTGAGGGCGAAGGCTCTTCGCAGTCCACCAGCCCCCATCCTCAGAACTCGCCGCACGGCCAGGGTCAAACCTCTGGCCAACCGCCGTTCTCCCTCGCGCTCACATCACCGCAGGCGAACTCCTCGTCGCCCCCTGCCATACCCGCGTCGCATCAGTCCGCGGGGTTCTTTCCCTATTCGTCCTTTGCCCCGATCCCATTCTGCAACGTCTCGCTTTCTGATCAATCAGACTCGCATCCGCGTGTCAAGCGACACCGCATGCGATATCATCTCGATGTCGGCGCATATGGGATCCCAAAACATGCCAAGATGCCTGCGAAATCAGGCATGGGCAACCCGGGCGTAGGCAGCGGGTGTGTGTTCCAGGACCTCCCCGCGGAGGATCTCAGCCTCGCTGTGCAGGTTGGCGAGGACGCTTATTTCATTCGCGAAAACGCTATGGGTGTGGCTGACGGTGTTGGCGGTTGGTCCCGGGCCAGAGGTACGGCAACCTTGTCTTCTCATTAAACCTAAATTCTGTATTGACCCACGCCAGATGCCTGTGCTTCGAAACGGTCCTCCAAGGACCCCTCTCCCAGCGCTCTCTTTGCTCGTCGTTTGATGCATCACTGTTCGGCTGAGGCGCTCGAGGTCGATGCTTGCGCTTCGCAGCGTCGCGAAGCGTCTCCGGCTCGCAGTGTGTCACCGAGACGCACAGGCAACACAGCTCTTAATCACTCGTGGCCGTGGAATGCGGACATTGATGAACTCCACGAGGCGCTGGAAGATTCCCTCGAAGATCTCGAGGATGGCTTAGACATTCTGATGATTCTCGAGCGTGCATACGAAAAAACGATTGATGCGCATGTCGTGGCTGAAGAATCAACACCGCCTCGGGTTGCGGCACGGCAACCCGGTCTCGTCCCCATTCCCGAGGACGAGTCGTTTTCTACAGCATCATTTAGTAACACCATGGAGCTGCGACCGACTGCGCTTCCCCCAGAGACTCCGATTGAAGCACAGGGAAAGATCATTCCACTGAAGACAGGATCTTCGACCGCACTCGTCGCCGTGCTTGAGCATTCGAGTCCATCGACACCTCCCAAGACTGCTCCACATCATCAGATACTGTTCAATCTACCGACTTCTCCCAGGCTTACGCACGATGCAGTTCTCAAGATCGCACATTTGGGCGACTGTATGGGTATGCTCGTTCGGGACGAGCATGTTGCCTGGCGGAGCTCTGAGATGTGGTGGGCTTTCAACACGCCTGTGCAGCTCGGGCCGAGTTCTTCTGCTCGACCGAGTGACGCGCAGATTCTGGAGCTTCCCGTACAAGCTGACGATATTCTCATCCTTGCGAGCGATGGGCTGAGCGATAACTTGTGGGACGCGGAGGTGCTAGACGAAGTGGTGCGGTTCAAGAGGTCGTTCTTGAAGGATGGGAGCGGCAAGGGTCCGGGGTTGCTCGGTCGGAGGACGCTTGCGGGGATGTTGAGCGAGGCTTTATGCTCGAGAGCCCGTCGGGTGTCGGAGAGGAAGGGGAAGAGTTTTGCGGACGACGATGGAGAGGTGGAAGACGAGATACCGTTTGCTCGACGAGCAAGAGAACAGGGCAAGACTTTCAAGGGCGGCAAAATTGATGGTGAGTGTGCGCTTGTCTGCTTTCTCGTGCCAAGTACTGAGATTTGGTTGTCCAGATATATCTGTACTGGTGGCAGTAGTGTCACCAGCACCCGACTTGGCGCTGAACTGAGTCGGCGCTTTGAAGCATGTGGCATTAGCAGTATTTACATTTGCATTGTATAGCATTCGTTTTGCATCCATGTACCTCACTGTATAGATAGAAACGTACATCGAACAGTATTGATAGGGCCGACGTTATGCACTCAATTTTTTTGTGCCTTTGGTCAGTGTACAATCGACAACGCTACTAGATCTAGCTAACGTCCATGGCCTCGCCTGCGATGGGTGTGACCTGCTCGTTGACGACCAACTTTCGGATGCTCTCGCTCTTCCAAGCTGTGGTTCCCCGTCTGAACGTGTAGTGACGTTCTTTCTCGACACGCTCGTTTGGTTTGACAAAGTTGCGGAGCATCTCTGCGCCAGTTGCGGTGATGACGCACGCGTCGACATTGGACCCGGATCCAAGGTCGTTGAAGATACCTGCCGAGATCGCAGTCGTGACGAGCAAAAGCGCATCTTGTCTCTGCGTACGCGTCAGCCCCCGATCCGTCCTCTGACAATGTGTGCTCACCGTCATGCCCGGTTTCCAGCCGTTCTCGAAGATGGCCATGGCTGCGAGACTGCCCGATCCCATCGTGACGTATGGGAGTTTATCTGTAGAGCCGTGAGGGTGGATCGTGAACAACTGGGGACCGGTGACGTCGACGCCTCCGAGGACGAGCGCGGCACCGATCTGACCCTGATATCTATAGATCGAGGGATCAGAGAGAGACGGAGACAGAGAAGGGATGAGACGGACGCGTAGAGACGTTGCTTGAGCATAGTCATGGCCGAGACCACGCGGGGCTTTCTGCCGGTCGAGAGCTCGTGCAGCTCCATGTTGGACGAGATCAAGGCGGTGATGAACTCGGTATCTGCGGCAGTCCCGGCGCCGCAACAGCGAATGTTGTCGGAGATGTAGTGTATCTGTGTGTAAGTTGGTCAGTCAAGTTTCCCTTTTGCTTCTGAGACGAAACGGTACCTTTTCACAGTTCTTGTCAGCGACGATGGGGCCCTCTGTGGCACGCGTGTCTGCGCCGAGGATGATTCCGTCCTTGAAGAGGCAGCCTACGATGGTGGTACCGGTGCTGGTCGCCTTGGGCAGAGGCAGGCCCTTTTCAGACAGAAAGTGGTTTCTTTGTACGATCAGTTGGAACGAGAAGGTCTTTGATTGTTCTCTTGCTCACCGTATCGAGTTCGAAAAGTCGAACGCAGTCGATCTGTACATGGCGTCCATCGCGGTATAAAGTGAATGAGTGACGCGTCTAGCTAGTAAGTAGCACCGCATTTCGTTCGGGCTTATTAGTACGTACAGCCACTCGGTTTGAGATCGTCGTCCACAACGTCCACGACAACAACAACCTTTCCCGCAGCAGCGCCTGCCATTCTCAAACAGCCAAGCATCTCACTTGACATGGACGGCTGGTCAAAGATTCAATCGAGCTTGTCCAATATGAACCTCGGCCAGTCAGCCAACAGACTGGCCAAGGGTTTCAATTCAAGCGTGCAAGCCACCCGCGAACGTCTGGGCCAGGTTGCCCCGGACGAAATCACCGAATTGCCCCAAGGTCGGTCTCGTCGAGAGCGCACTCACCGTCGCCACCGTTGACCCCTCTCTGTAACAGAGTACAAGGATCTCGAGACCCGCGTTGACGCGCTGCGCCAGGCGCATCTCGCTCTCTTCAGGTGAGAGAGACAAACTCTGCCAGTATCCGTCCCGTCTCACCTTTTGCAGGATAACCAAGGCATACGACTCCGAGTCGTACGACTACCCCACCCAGATCCAAGAGTCCATTACCGAACTTTCTACCACTATCGGCCACGGTATTACCAACTTCGCCGCCAACAACCTCAAGGGCACCAACCTCCCTGCGCCAAACCCCATCGCGCCCCCCACAGCCCAGCACAAGACGCTGCCCCATGCTCTCGGCCGCGCTGCCACCAGTGCAGCGACTGTCCTCCACGCGGCTCCCGGCGGCAACAACGACAAGCTCGGCAGGGCCCTGGGCGTGTACGCCGGCGCTTGGGACACCATCGCTACCGCCCGTGTCCAGCAGGACGAGGCGATTCAGCACCAATATCTCCACCCGTGGCAGGCCACGCTCTCCACCTCGATCAACGTTGCCATGAAGGCACGCCAGGCTGTGCGAGCCAGTCGGCTCGAGCTCGATGCTGCCAAACAATCGTACGTTGTCTTCGTCGTCGCGCTCGATTGGTCGGTCTGACGCGTCACTATCTAGGTTGAAGACCGCCGGTCCCACCAGGCAGGAACAGGCCAAGCTCGACATTGAGAACGCAGAGGACGACCTCGTCCAGAAGACCGAGGTCGCCATCACGCTCATGAAGACCGTGCTCGAAAACGTACGTTCCAGCCGTCTGCATTTTTTTTTTGCAAGACATTGACCTTGTCCCCCAGCCCGAGCCGCTCAAGAACTTGAACGATCTCATCAAAGCACAAGTGAGCACACGATGAAAAATTCACTCCTCATGGATCGTTGACGTCCGTTTCAGCTAGTTTACTTTGCTTCTGCCGCCGAAGCACTCTCGTCCGCGCAGGGCGAAATCGAGGATTTGAGTGTGGCCGCGGAGGGCGAATACAGGTACCATCCCTCTTTTTTTCAATTCATTTCAACATCGTCGTCTCATGTTTACTCTAGAAAGTCCCGGGATCACTGAACGACCACGCGACGTCCTTTTCTCAATTCCTGTGTATGGATATTAGTGTACGTTCCTTGCACGTGTCCGCTCTATCATGAATCCTTTTTCCTCTCTTCCCGACCTCTATGTAATTCTTGCAATCGCGAGACCCGTTTGAACAGTTTCAGTCTGTGGTAGCATTAGTGTCAGAGATAATGAACGTCTACGATTATCCTGGGAGCGTGACCATTCGAAGGGATACATTCGGAGGCAAGCAGTGAAGTGTGTTCTTGAAGTTGTCCTGGAATCCTGCCAGTGGATGTCATCTAAGTTCTTTACGTTGAGCCAGAAAATTTGAACCCTGGATCCCGTCCAAAAAACAATACGACAGCTCTCCAGCCGCAGTAGTGTGTTTGAGGCCAAGATTGTACTGCACTCATTATCATTCATCGTTATCAGGTAGCAGTCGGGCGATTCGGGCCGTGAGATATATCTGATCCTGTACCACTGCCACATGCCAGCCAGCCTCTTCAAAGCCGACAAGGAAAAGGCGTGTATGGTCATCATACCTACCACTCCGTCATGGACTCTGCAAAGTCCATTCTGCGCTCACTCGTGCCGAGCACCCAGAATGTCCTAAAAGCTATATCTCAATA
>JBBPNG010000270.1:0-28725 GCA_038091095.1 Leccinum incarnatum
CGCTATTCAACAATTATTCATTTGGGTGGTGAATAGCGCAAAGGTATCTAATTAGATGCCGCACGACGTGGCACTGCTATATCTAACAAGACCCGTTATGTGGGAACCTTAGGTGAACAAATTCGTGATTTGTGACCTCGAACATGGATTAGGCAGTTCTGCAGAATCTGGATTCATGCTTCGATTCAGATTGCGTGACTCGGGTGCCGCTCGTCCGTCGTTTCATCAAATGTTAATCATCGCATCGACTGACACGTTATGACTGATAAGGCCTTCAGGATCTTGGCTCCGTCTGCAGGTCGATGCTTCATCAACTTTGGCAGTGGTTGTTCGTGTGTCATGTATCAATATATCACATACTAACTATCGGATACAATATACTGAACGCGGGAAAGAAGAAAACATAAAATTAGTTCATTTACACGTCATATTTGCAATCCACAAAGTCATTTCTGGTTTCCATAGCCAGTTCTTTTAATCTTTTTTCTTCGTCGTATAGTTCGCACGATGGTCCGATGGATGTTTCTTAAATAGACTGTCTTCGAGATCGTGTAACAGTCTTATCGTATCTCTGCTCCTGCTTCGCGATAGGGCTACGTATGCATTGAACGGACTGAGCGCAAACGAGGCTGGTTTTCCGAGATTGACTATAGTGGCTTCAAGTGTTTGTCCCTGTGACTTGAAGTCCGTAAAAGCGTATGCGAGCGTGAGTGGTAATTGACGCGGGATGGCCAACACGAACGATGACAAACAGTGGTGGAAATACAGTGGTGGAAATAACAAGCGAACGAGACCTGTTTCGCCACCTGTTAAATTGGTCGTTGGTTCGCGTGGATCGGTTGCGATATTGGTGATAGTGGCTCGGGAACCGTTGGCCATTCCGTGGATAACTGATACGTTGTGAGTGATGAGGACCTTTGCTCCGCCGATTGCAAGCCTTTGAAGCTTCATTGGCAATTTTTGCGTGTCATCGACTTTCTGTTTTGCAGCAGCTAGACGCGTACTACTTGCTTCAAATTGACAATTGAGCCGATCTCACCGACGAGAATTATGGAAAAAATGAGCAATATCCCATTTACTTTTATTGCTAGTAACTTGGAACATGCTACAAATTCCGACATCGTGGGATTGGCATGCGAAACGTGCAAGCAAGGTTCCCGGTCGGCATTGCCGGCCGCTAGTGCAAAAATTGAATGGACTACTAATGCTAGTAAGACAGACTCTCTGGGCGAGTATACTGTAGTACTAGGAGCTACGAGAAGGAAGGAAAGATTCTAGCGGCGGCCCGGGTCACTGCGGAAAAGTTCTCACGCGCAGATTCAAGAATGTATTACAAGTTACAGTTCGGAACGGACATACATTGGTCTCTTCATGATCACCACCTGGCGTGTTCCATCAGGAGGACGAGGACGATGACAGACATGACATGAAAACGAACGGGATCGACTCGCCCCACGGGAGTACGCACACGCAGGCGCAGGCTCACGCCTCAGAACTTGCGCGCGCTCCCACTTTTTCTGACGCATGCCGCACTTCCCGACGGCCCCCGCCGTGACCCCCGAGAATCGTCGCGCACAGCAAGGAGACCAAGGCCGACTCCCGAGTCAGCCCTTATCTGGATCGCTGATGCGCGAAGACCTTGAGGATGAACAACATCACAGACAAATGGACTTGTGAGCAGCGGCTGTTCGCGATCAGATGTCGGTTCGTCGTTACATGATTTCTCCTTGTGCTTGAGCTTAGTGTTTAGGATCGACGAGTTACCTCCGTATCCGGAAATGCGATTTACGGTAAAAGGTGACGGCGTATCTCACTCAAACCGCAAGACGGCTCTAGCAATTTGATTTCTGTCACGAATTATCCGCTCTCCTTGCTTCAGTCAATTCGCTAACGAGAGACTATCAAAAGCGGAAGATCACATTTTTGGGGCCAAAACCTTCCGGAATCTTTTTGTGGCTTATGACGTGGAACATTTTCTCCCCACGATCTACACCCACAGTACGACTCCATCGGCATACCCAGCTGATCGTGCGCGAGGCCCTCTCCCACTCAACATCTACTATGTACTGCCGAACTTCGACGGAGTGATCCAGGATGTGATACGGACGTGCGCGCGGACCCTACAAGGAGTTGCCTCGTTGACGACGAAAGAGGGTGCTGTGCGCGCGCGCATAGAACAAGGCGTAAGAGAACCGAGCGCTTCCAATGACAAAAAGTCACTACGGCAGTAGTACTATTGAATTGACTGACCGGGCACGAGACCACAATTAAAGATTACATAAAGTTTCCGGATTCTCGATTTAATCTTGGACACGAACCGTTGGCGTTGGCGAGTCACTCTAGTTCGCCCTTCTAATCCCCCCTTTTCTGTACCGGAGCTCATCTCTACGCTAGTGCAGGGGAATCCGTTTGAGGATATAATTCATTTCATCCCCATATAGTCCTTGCGATGCCACGTATGATAGGTATGCTGTTTGGCCTTATACGGGTCTGGTCACGGAGCTAGCTTCTTCCCTTGTGCCGCATGCACTCAGTTCTCCAATGACTCACCGCGGAGGACCTACCTGGAAACTTAAGACCTCGATAGAAGTCCTATTCTGTGGTGCTTAATGGATGACGTTTCTCGTGTGGGCAAAACATACGCAGGCAGCCTGGCCTAGAAAATGGCGGACGATAAATAGGTGAGCTGGACGACTTGTTGGGTTCCATCCAAATCCCAATGCACCAAGTCGTGTCGTTCTGTTTTTGCTTCCTCGTCCTTCTCCTCCCTCTTGCTCTCTTCGCGTCCTGGGCCGCAAAACCACTGCTGGTCCCGCGCATGCGCATGTACAAGAGCGTAGCGCAGGTCCGAGATCTGCTCAATCCATCACATATCACCCTCGAGAGTCTTCTCCTCGCCCGTGCAGCCCCCAACCAACGTCTCCTACAGGCCTTTGGGCTCACAAATACGTTTGTCAGCAGCGACGTAATGGTTCACAAGACCTTTACGACGAGTGCCAAGGCGCTCATCGCTGCAGGAAGTCCAGGCGAAAAGGAGGCTTCCTGGCGGGCGTTGGCGTCCAGCGCTGAGGCCACCGTCCGCAGATTTCTGCCCGTCAATAACAACTCCGTCGCATTCTCCACCTTCGTACAATGCGTTACCTTCGCTGTCGTCCTCTCTACGCTCTTCCACACCGATTTGGACGCGATTCGGTACGAAGATGTCGTTTACGTCACGCAGGCTATCAACCAACGCTGGGAAAACTCCAAGACCAAGGGTGCGGCTACATTGCTCAAGGAAGACGACAACTCGGACTCCTCCTACTCACTGCGGAGGATGAACGCACTCATCGAACAATGGGTCGTCGATCTCGAGCGGTTCCCGAACCCGCTCGACTTCATCTTGCCTGCGTACGAGACGATGTGGCGAGTTGTAGCGGTGACGGTGGCTCATATTTATCGTTTCCCCAACAACACGTTACACGACGCAGCGATCACGCTCGCGAGAGAGCCTACGGAAGTGTGCTTTTCAATGTTTGGAGGGGAAGATGGCGAGGGTTCGAGCATGCAAGCAGTCGTCTTGGAGGTTCTACGTTTGCATCCACCCACGAAACACATTGCCCGCGCATCAACCACTGAATCGGTGGCGTCTGGAGATGCAGGATCATGGTGCTCACGGTGGAATGCACTGGTGAGGCCTGAAATTGAGATCGCGGATGTTGAAGCAGTTCATCTGTCGAAGAACGAGTATGGAGAAGATGCGGACGCGTTCGATCCGATGAGGTTCCACCCCTCAAGGCGCGAGGGGAAAGGGCGACTGGAGCTCTACGCATTCGGATATGGGAAACTGCGGTGCGTCGCCGCTGCGTGGGCACCGATGGCAGCTGGGGTCATGGCGGCCAAGGTCATCGAGCAGCTGGAAGAGGCAGGTCGGACAGTCACTGTCGGCCACAAGATTGGGGGGAGGAGCGGATGGGTGGGGTGGAATGTTGCGCGAAGGGCCGAGAAGGGAGCTTTGGATTGAGTGACGAGAAATGGGTGGAATAATCCGATAGCATGCGTTTGATTTGATTTGATTTGTCTGGATTCGAGCTCTGCCGCGACCATTATGCATTATTTCTCATCCAAATACAATCACTATGACATCCCTGACAGTATTCGCAAGTGCTATGTCACCGCCGGAGGCACCCCGGGCCAGTGCCAGAAGAGACTAAGGTAGTTAATTTGAAGTCGGGACTACATACTGGCAAACTGCTGTCTGAGATAGCCGCGGTCTCGAGTTACCTTGATCGTCCTTCCTGTTTAGGTGAACGCCATCCATACCTCGTCGTCCGAATCAGCTCTTCTGTTATGCCCTCCGCCAGACCTCGCCGTGCTCCCGCCTGCGCCCACAACCTTGTTGATTTAGACAATGAAGTAGTACTAGACCGGGGAACTGATGTCATTTTGGATCGCAGCGTGAGCTGCTCTGGAGTCTAGAGCTAGGGTATCCCTGTTGGCAAACGACATTGCGACGAGTCAGAGTCCACGCGCTGGGTCTTCAGATATGTGTCGGAAGAGCCCGACCGCGAGGCCGCTGGCTCCACGTAGCAAGGTATCAAGTGATGTATCATACTAACGATCACATTACATGCCATTTCGGATATGATGCCTTGCCACACTCTCAGCGCTCCCGTGCCCCCCGGCCCAGCTGTCAACAAGATTGAGATGATCTTATCTTACGATCGCGATCTCTTTCTTGTTGTCCCTTGCACGCATCTACTCGTGCCTTGAGTAAATTATTTCATTTGTCATTACATACTCGATGTGCCTCTAGTATAATGACCGCATCCGTCGTTATGACGAGCGGATAAGGAAAGAAGAGAGATGACGTCAGATGGGAGGATGGGAGGATGGTGGGTAACGGCCTATAGCAGTGTACCATGATTGCATGACCGAGCTTGAGTGAGTCCAAACTGGCCTATGAGACTCGAAACCTAGAAAACTGTAGTGAAAAGTACGAAAGGCAAACAAAAACAGTCTGATTTCGTCACGAGGAACGAAAAGAAAAGTCGATTCAAGGGAAACAAAAATGCAAAAAAGAAAAATGGTTCGCATAGTAGAGACCAGCCAGAGGCCACGTCCTAAATTCACGATCGCGACATTTGCCCAAATGCAAGTAAAAAAGGAACAAGAGAGAAGAAAGACAGCGAGAAACAATATCGAAAAAAGACCCCCAAAAATATAAACGACTTGAACGTGAAAAGGTGAAAGTATGCAAAGTATCATCCCGACATGAGCCCGAGCCTGCCACCAGTAATGAACACCCAAAACCCGGAAAGTTGGAACGCGTCTCTAGTAGTAAGTCTGGCCCCGCTTCGCCCGCTCTGGAAGCGCCGCGATCGGTCTCGACCCAGGAGACCCCGTCGCCGTACCTACCGTAACGCGGTTTTCCCTCTCCCCACCTTCCACCCGCTCCATCTTCCACTTCCCTTCCTCCAGACCCAACTCGCTCTCTCGTTCTTCCTCCATCGTCATCCCCGACCCACGTTCCTCCATTTTGACGCCCTTGGACATCACCCTCGCACCCCGCTCCACCAACGCCCGCTTCGAACTCGCAGGCCCGAGCGTCTGCGACGGATATCGCTTGAACGACGGCCGGAAAACCTCCCCGTCACTCCCACTCCCGCCAGTCACACTCGTACCGTCGCTCGTCACGCTCGATTCGCGCGAATTGCTGGGCTCGAACGACGCGCTAGAGCCAAAGGCGGAAACCGAGTGCGAATGAGGGTACCCGTGGTGTCCGTACCCGCCTAGAGTGGCCATGGACGACGTCGACATATCGCTCGAAGGTGGGACCGGCAACGAGATCGACGCACCCTGCATCGGTGGCGGTTTCACCACATGTGGATGGGGATGCGCACAGTGAGGTTGGTGAGCAGCAACAGCAGCATGCGTCACAGGCACCGTATTGAATGCCTGCGCCAACGACGATGTCGAACTCGAACTCGACGGTCGACTGATCCCTTGTTGCAGACCAGCAGCAGCAGAGCAAGTAGAAACAGGCGAAACCACAACCCCCTCCATCGAAGGCGGGGGCGGAGGGCTCTCCCCAGTCGGCCTTGTTCCCCTCCGTCTCGGCACAAGGTTCAGCTTGAGCGACGCACTCCGCGCGTTCACAGCTGCTTCATAACTCCTCAGATCCTCTGGGTTGCCGTGCAGCGTCGTGCGCATTGCTCCCCCACCTCCTCCTAGTGTCATTGCTCCTGCACCAGCCCCTGCTCCGACCTCACTATGCCCATGCCCATTCATCATCATCAACGGATATCCCTTCTCCACCGTCGGCGTGGCGCTCGGCAATGACGACACCCTCATCCTCCGTCGTTGACCCGCCGCAGACAATGGAGACTGCGGCATCTGTGCGAGCGACATTGGCGTAGACAAATCTGGCGCCGCCGTCGTCGTCGTTCCAGATGCGGACCCGGAGCCACTTAACGGCGAACGCATATAGGTCTTCCACATCTCCCTCAACTCCCTCGCGTCCGCGGCCAACGCTTCCTTGTTCGACCCAGGCGGGGTAGACAGTGCGCCCAGCGACATTCCTCGCTCCCGTCCTTGATGGATATGATGCGAGTGTTGCACGCGCGCAGGCATAGGCGTCGCGTTGGGCGAATTCGGGAGCACGCCCATGCCGAGGGCCGAAAAGAACGGGACGCCGTCCGAGGAAAGACCGGCGAGAACGTTGGGGTCGTCGATTGACATGAGTCCAAACGCAGAGGAGAACCCGCCTTCTCCGACAGTGTGCGGTGGCTGTGTCGCAGCAGGAGCAGTAGTAGAGACAGTGGCAACTGGAGCAGGCTCAGACGGGTCAAGAAAAGCTGTTGGTGGCTGAGATGTCGGTATCGAGCTGCGGCGTTGTGCATGTGCGTGTGCATGTGCGTGTGCGTGAGCCTGCCTCTGCATCTCCTCCGAATGACCCTCGTACATGTCGCTCCCCAGGAGCGGGAGCTGCAGACTTGAAGATGTCGCGCTCGAAGGGACCGACTGCGACGTCGTGCTACTGCTGTCGCTGAAATCCAGAGACACTCTTCGGGGGCGGTACGCAGAGCCGATGGAACCCGCAGTGTCATAGAAACCGGGAGAGAACGAAGCCGGCTCCGAGGACGTGAGTGAGTGGGTCCTCTCAATACCCCCTTCGAATGACTTGGTATCTTCCACGAGTGTATATGTCCCAGGTTCGCCCCAGGCAGGGTACCAGTGACCCAACGACGGTGGCTGGTGTTGGTGGTGTTGGTGGTGTGTCTGGGTAGCATAGATGCTCGGGTGCGCCACGACAGGGCTGTTTGAGATCACGGGGGCACTACCGCGTCGAAGAAGTTCGAGGGTCTGTGCGCGGTATTTTGCAGCCATGTCCATGTCGGAGCCCAAGGCAAAGGGTTGTTGTAACACGTCATGAGTGATCCAGTTGGGAGGGTAAGCAGCTGGATTGGCGACGGCAGGGTTGAAGGAGAACGGGGTATTGAAGATTTGGTCTGCGCCTGAGTATGTGGCAGAGACAGTGGGTAGCGTGGTATAGTCGTCGATGAAGGGCGGGAACCGGGAAGAGCCGACGCTGCCGGTGAGGGAGGAGCAGGAAGCGGAAGGAGATCGCGGAAGATGGTGGCCTGGTCCGCTCGGAGCGGTTTGCCGGTGAAATTTGACATAGGTACAGCGGTATTTGCGGGAGACGCACTTGGCTGTACGAATGATGAGACGATGAAAAGGAAAGAAGGACAAAGGACGTACAGCAAGGGTTGGACCCGTCGCAGGGAAGACTGGACTGGACGCATTGATCGCAGGCCTGTTTGGATGTGGTCGCGCGCGAAACAGCGGCTGAACCCTTTCTACGTCCGCCCGCGGTGGCATTGGGTGGAGGCTTTTCGTTTGCGTGGCACTTGTTGGTGTGGCGGGCAAGAAGGTCACTAGTAAGTTGCAAGAGGTTGGCGACGATATGAAAGGGTCGGTGGGTGGAGTGGCGTTACCTTCTAGCGAACTGATCACCACAGAATTGGCATTTGTACGGACGATCACCCGTGTCTGGTTTACGCGTGAGCAGGGGACGGGGTGGAGCGAGGGAGTACCAGGGAACGTACGTGATCGCATGTGGCGCGCTACGTGCTGAGGACGAGTGAAGGTGGCTTGGCATACTGGACATTTGTGGTCGCCGCCCATCGTGTATGACAGTGGTCGGGTGTTTGTCGTCGTCGTTGTCGGCGATGCTGAGAGAGTCGTTGGCTCGCTCGCAGTTGGTGGATCCAAAGCCGCGATGACACAACTTGTATATATTTACTCTATCACATCTATCCAACCCCAGATCTCAGATAAGCGGCTACTTCCGCTTAATGATGTCATAGATCCATATCCACGCTACTAGCACAGCAATCCTTTCCATTGTCTCTCCCGCTACCGCCTTCCCGCTCTCTACTCCTCTCCTCATCCAAACCACGACCAAGCTCACCTTATATCGAACACAGAATGCAGACTACCAAGAGACATTGTACCGAGTTGTCAAGACAATGAACAAATGACGCAATCTGTTTACGTCTGTTTACGCGAGATCGTGGCGGAGATCAACCCACTGCACGATGATGAATGACGTCAAGGAACGACAATACACCGGCAGCCACTGCGTCATGGCACTCACCTCGGTGCAGCCACCGGAACGAACACCTCCGCTTTCGCACTGCAGCAAGGGGCACATCAGCATCGAATGCAGGGTAAACGTGTCCACGTCGCGTGGCTCCCCAGACGGAGACCCCCATTTCCGGTTATCAACCGTTCCAGTCGAAAGAAAAGAAAAGCAACTCCCAGACAAAGAAAGGACAAAAAGAAAATGGGGCGTCATCGGCTCGAGCGAGCGTGTCCTCTTCATCAACCCAAGCCAGCGCCGCATCCCACAGCCCCTGCATGCCCAGCGGATTCTCTATCCGACAAGACGGCGGTGATCATGAGATCCCGCTCGCGATCTCACGGAATCAACCTCCGCAGGACATCTCCGCAGCAGCATGCCCACATTAGGTCAAATTCCTGCCGTGGCATGAGAAAGAAAAAGGGACACGCGGGATGAGCACGGGCAGAGACGACACACGCTACGCCGTCACCGCGGTACACGCAGACCGATCTCAGTGCTGCTGCCGCGTCGCTGAGCTCGATGCGGCAGGAAATGACTGACGTAATGGGGTTCGATGAACGTATGCCACCGGCGTCATCGATCTTCACCGCCGCAATCGCAGGGAGAAAAAGGGGGGCCAATCGGAGACACAATCGACGACGGACCGCGTCCGATCCCAGTCGATTAAATCCGCGAGAGAAGCACCTCACTGCCTCATCCGATCTCTCCCGATCCCACACGTCACCGCGTCACCACCAACACAAACAGGGACAAACGTCACTCACGGTGTTAGGTTGTCCACGCCGAGATACTTCATGTCCACGGGAATGTAGTGCTTGTTCGGAAGCTTGTACGTCGCTTCATCCACCCCCGCGTTCTCCGCAATAAGCCGCTCTCCCATCTTGTACAGCGTAGCCTGCTTTGCCATGACAGCGTGTGAGAATCATCGTCATCGTTTTGCACCCACCTGCACGCTCGCGCTCTCGTCCGTCGCGAAGAGATCCAGGGTAGACGCCCTCGCACGCTCAGAAACACCAAGCGCGTCCCACACCGACCCCTTGGCCTCGCCAATGTTCTTGGGAATACCAAAATCGAGCAGCTTGGGATCAGTAGGGACGGGGATCGAGACCGTTGCAAAGCGGTACTCGAGGTCGACAGACGTGCTCAAAACACGCTCAGAGACTTCGACGAGCGTCGTATACTCGTCGCGGAGGAAACCTTCGAACGCAGATCCGGTCGACTTGAGCACTGCAAACCGCGTGAGCATGCGCTCAGATATCCTATCGGTTGACGTACATACCCAACAAGTCGGCTATGCCCGCAGTTACATTGGCCGTCAGGGTCTTTTCGTCCTTCTTCTCGAGCTACAGAGAGGGAGGCCGCGGAGAGGGATTAGCACATGCATAAGTGTGAGAATGGGTAAGAGGGAGGAGAGCACCAGTCAGCAGGAGCAGTGCGATTTATATAAGTGTAAGGAATACAGGGACAGTCCCCGTAGCTCCACGGGCTAGACCACGGTCTCCGGTCCATGTGGAGTCGACACAAATTTTTGGTTCCGAAGTCGGCGTGCGTTGCCGGCTCAATTCGGAATGCTATCCGCGTCACTTGGCATTGCACAGCTAATTCCACTCACCACGACGTGGACAATCCTCTTATCATCTCCGTCCCGAAAGAAAGCGTGTGGGTGCGGTTTGGCCTGTCCGCTTACGTTGATGCGCGACCAACGAAGTTGCTCGATGGTGATGAACGCCTTCTTGAGGTGGGCGTATTTCGAGAGGACATGCGTGCCAAGGTGGAGCGCAAAGTGTTCCGCAACTAGAATGTGATCTGATACTTTGGCGAGATCTAGTTCGTGCCAGTGCGTGGGTGGTGGAGCATCAAGAAGACGAAGGAGACATACAATATGTGATGTTCTTCACTGTCGACAGAGAGGGGCTCGTATGAAGGCGGACATGAAAAGATCAACAGGCGCATGACGTACTGGAATCGGTAGTGACGACGACCGAGTTGTCCGCCTGAGTGTACCTAGGACATTCACAGCTCCACATCCCATCGTCACGGAGCCTCGAGCATGCTTATCACTCACGAGATATCGATATCGCCTTCGACGAGCAGCGTGACGTTGTACTCGACGATGTAGTGCATTCCATTGCTCTCGCGCTTGATCCGGAAGACGCGCACCTTGTCCTTGCCGTAGTGCGCACTCTTGAGGATGACGTCTGCGTTGTGTGTGGACATGATGGACAGGGTATCTTCTTCTTCTTTGAAGCAGCGCAAGGAGTCACAGATAAGATAAGCGGATCAAAGTCCTAGTTCGGGTCGATTTGTAATAGCTCCATGGAAACGCCCACCCGATTTGTCCCGGAAAGATAAGAATTCTTTGCTCTCAGTGAGCGTCCTGCCCTCAACTCCATTCTCCGCCTCCATAATTTCTCCCCTTGTTGTCGTCCGGACTTCCACCGAGAATAAATCAAGTGACATTGTCCTCGGGGCGGGTTTATGCGACAACGGTACCTGGAGGACCGTTCCGGATATGTATCGACTACAAGGCACCAGGTACGAGGAACCATCAGGTCGACCTGCGAGGTGAAGCCCAACTGGAGTAAACAGAACGTTCTTGAGATCGTGCGGAAAGCCTGATAGGTAAAAATATCGTCTGGGTGCACGTCGCTGCGCTCTTCAAGAGCCCAGATTCGGACTCGGAGGGAAAAGGAATCCATAAAATGAAGAGAACGAAGAGGTGAGGTGCGTTACGTAAACTCGTCCCCAACGTTCGACGAACTCTTCCGATATGATCGTTGAGCCTAAGCGGACAGACGCAGAACTTCGGCCCTGTTCTCGTATCTAGGCTGGATGGCATTGTCCGAATCACCAATCAACAAGCCACCAAGTCAGATGTGAGCCTTTCAGCCCTCGAACTCTATTCAGAGAGAGTCACACCTAATTAGACGGTGACCATGGAAGCGATATCAAAGTGGAATCATACAGCATATGGGCTGAAATTATCTGGTACTTACTTACCCAAGCCAGGCTGAATGGCAATCGACAAGTATAATATCAGCACGGAACTTCTTTGGGCTATCAATGAAATTGAACGGCTAATGAGCACCCGACATCACCGCCATACATTACCAGCGCACCTGGACACGGCGTTCGGTTCCGGGTTCGGCGCTCCGGCGAAACTGGAACCTTCCTGCCACATTGCCAGTAGAGGGAAACCGAAGAGAACGGAATGGAACTTTGAATGGAACTTCCAGGAATCCAGGGAACTTTGTAAAGTAATCAAAAAAATTCGAGTCCGCCTTTGATCAGGGCTGATGCAAATCCCGACGCACCGACGGGCGTAACCAAAGTGGTGCGGGAAATGGAAACCCATCAGACCGGGCCCGCCTAAGTTTAGGTACCGTTGCGCATGGTCCCTTGGCAGTAAGCGCTAGTAAACGTTGGTGGCGCCTCGCACCAAACAGACGGGGTTACCTAACGTCAGATGTGTCGTGTCGTCGTACGATACGAAACGGGGGACCAGCAACGGATGTGCGCATGACTAATAGTAGTGTAGTCAAACAAGCGGGACGCCAAAGCCGAAGCTGAAGCGCTGAAGCACCACAGTTCCTCACTCCACCGATCGACGTGGTTGAAGAACGTGGCTCGCGATCTGGGGGCGCCACGGAGCCCATATTGAGCGAAACTTTCAGACAAGTTCCCATCCGTCCGACATGACATGACACGACGTGACATGACAGGGGAGGGTAGATACTTATGATTCTGAATCTGAACATTGCATTGGTTGATCTGGGTTTTATAGTATGTAGTAATTTCGCGATGAGTGAAACGTGTTGTAGACGTAGTCTGAGTGCCAGTAGCATGCGTCTGCGGGCGTAAAGCGTCGTATCTAGAGGGTCATGCTACGGTCCTGCCGGTACATGTTTGCGCAGACGACCCGCTCACAACGTTATGAAAGGAAGACGACGGAATCAAAATCGGACGGATAGTCTTGGTCTTCAATGAACTGCGCTTCAACGATACGTAATTGGTTGACCTGACGCTCCTGTGCACTGGTCAATCCCTTGGTACGTGACGGCGTTCATTAGCATGCCACAGTAGGTCCGACGAGACGAGTTCTCGGGTCCCCATCCTAGATGTGATCAAGAAAGCTCCGATATTCCAATATCGCTGGTTGAAAGTGCGAATTTGAAGATGTCATCCAAGTTCGGTTGTGCGAGAAATAGCACATCGAGCGCAAAGTGCACAATTAGGAGTGATGGTTAGTCCAACCAAGTACACAGGTAGCGAGCGGTGGACCATTGGACTTTCATCGATAATGACGGAGTAAATATAGATGGAGTTGATTAGTGCCCTTTTCATCTTGGACCGTTTCATCGGATGTAATCGGTGAGCAGATTAGCCACGACATGAAACGAAGGGTAGGGAGCTTGTTCTCAACATCGATCGGATCGTTTTTTGAAGCTGAGGAACGGAAGACGATCAAGTGGAGAAGAGGTTATGCTGAAGCATCTCGAGTTCGGTTATAGAGCGGCATGCACGACCAGTTGGGCCAGCATTGCATCGAACATGTCAATACATCATCATGAGTCCTTTCCATAAACCGAATAGATGCTCACGCATGAATCTCAAGTGGAAACCGGTCAACGGCCGTGGCCAACGGCGGAAACATTGAGACGGGCGCGCCCACCATACCGTACTCAGCTAGGCGACAACGAGGTGCGGATACAAGAGGCGAGTCCTACCTTATTAGTGAGACACGTGATTCCGGTAAGTCGGTTCGTATGCTCATTTTCTGGGACTATACTTAGACTATGTAAATGGAGGTTGCCTAGGCAGCCTCGAGCTCTCATCCTGTTATTCATTTTGCTTCTTCATAAGCGTACTAGGACCGAAAATGCCTAGAAAGAGTAAGTATTCATTTTTTTCGCTCGCCTCCGAGAGCTGTGAATTGGAGGCCCTTCGCTGATTCAATTGAGTCGCGTCCGGCTGGTTCGAATTTCCGTCCACAATCGATAACGAGTATAAAGTCAGCGGCCCAGGACGTCCAGACTCCATAGATTAACTTGAGGTTTTTTAACGAGGATTTTGAAAGGCTCCGCAGTGTTGCATGTGTACCCCAATTTTGGTCAATCGGTAACTCTAGTCTGTGGGTGCCAATATGGTCAGGGTGGATCATATCGGCCTGCAATTGTGATCACCCAGTCCATTAATATGTCCAAATTTTGTCTTTACTCCATGGGGAATTCGAGTTCTCACTGCGCTATGCAGACCGTCAGCGCTTGATGGGCTAATTTTCACGATATCATGTGGTGCGCCACCAATTCAATTGAACCAACTTATCTGCATGCCAGAGCCGTGGCAAACACGCCTGGAGCCCTCCACTCCATCGTGACCAGCATTCCAACATACATTCCAAGCGCTCGGCACATCGATTTTCGCATAGAAAAAAGAATTTGAACCCGGCTGAGCGCACGGCGCATGGTCCAAGCTAGAAGCTTGAAGGTCGATGTTAACCTCCCCTTGACTCGCTTATGATAATAGTCAGTTTTGGAATTTGATGGGACGCAATTCAAACCGTGTTTACCCGTAAATCACGATCGCGACGCCACTATGCAGTCTTCAGTCGGGGAATATGTGGACACTTGGACCCGGTCACCAAATATTTGGCGGGCGCCGGTTGTGTGATTGATTCCGGAAACGAACTGTCGTGCAACTTATTTACATATCTCACGACTTAGTTCCACTTACCCGAACCTTTCAAGTAACATGACACTCCAGTCCAGAGAAGATTCGAAACAGGTGCTGCATTCCAGAGCCTTTCCAGCCTGTTCCTCGCACTCCACGCGCTTCGCCCTTTCAGCAGCCATTGCGCCTGGACGGTCGCCTTGTTTCACTCTGTTCACGTTCCTTGGCAAGGTCCTCACCACCCTAGCCCCTCCCGTTCAACTCGCATTCGGTGATCTCAGCCTCGTGGCTCGAATCATTCCCGACGAGTATTGGCAATTGCCGTTCTCCCTTTGGCTTCCCCGCGCTGTGCTCATTCATTCGTCGGGTCCTGGCAGTAACGCGTCACAAACGACTTGCCACCACTCGATTTGCTTCACAAATTCCTGTGACTCCCTTAGCCCGAACTAGATCCACCGTCGTCAAGGTATATATACCTCTGTTGCCTCTTCCTCTGGATTGGCCATCGTTCCCTCCTGCTATCTTTGATCAGTTCTTTCTGCGTTGCACCTTTGCTTACTGTCATGGATCTCTTTACACACTTGACACATCGTTACCCTTCAACGCCCAATGCCACACGACTTCATGCTCCTCACCAACTGCAGATATCTCACCAAGTGGCACCTCTACCAAACGTTGAGCTGATCCAGAACCGAAGCCCCGATGAGAGCATGTGTCCGGATCCTAACAGAACGCAGGCCCGTTCTACACCTGTCTTGACACCTGGTTACGGTTCAGGTCCCCAACAGACATACAGCCCCGTTGGCCCACGTGGTGTGGCAAATTCTGATCCTGCAGGTCCCCTGAGTATATATCGCATGGACCACTTTCCAAACCTGGCGGACCAATACATTCCGTCATCTAGCGACAAGATTACATGTACGGACCATCGACCGCTAGACGAGATTTTTGGAAATATGCACCCTTCGTCCAAATGGTCACAAACCCAGCCGTCTTCGCTACATTCATCGCAGAATGGAACACCTCGTGGCCACCCTCGGAATCAATCGGTGCTCACGTACGCTCTGCCGATTAAACCCCAGTTGGCCCAGTTGGATGGCGTATTGCAGATACCTTTGCTTGCCGTGGACAACCAGATGAGGGGAACTGGCCTCGTTGTCGACTTCCGATGTTCTGATTGGGGTGTTGGTGTTCAGGTGCAAGGTATGCAATGGTATGTTGTTGGAATGTTCTGACTGATACGCTTAACTCAGGAATACCAATGTCCGAACTCTTGCATGGGAATGTGTCTGGCCTCGAGGATCCCCATCAGCGTGTGCTTGACGGATACGGCCTTACTCATCTGAGGTTCAATATACTCGTGCGTGCTCCGTACCCAGCTTGATATCTAATATCTTATTCTATCCACTACAGTGGCCACATTATCCTCCATTTGCGAAGGTGATATCCGCTTTCGGCACAGACCGTAAGCCAATAACTCGTGCTGAATTGGGTTATGAGGTGTCCCTTGCTTTTGCCGAGATGTTCTACGTACGTGGGGCGTAGTACCCTCGATTTTACGCCGCTCTAAATTAACCTGGTCTCACGTGTTTCCTTTGGTGTAGCAAATAACGTCACAGTCTATTTTCCCCGCACAACCCGGACCCTACACAATTTCTTCGTCATCTGCAGGGTCGCCGTCTCAAGGAATCCAATTTAACCAGCTTCATCTCATCTCAGTGAGGAACACGAGTTGTGGGGAGTGGATGGCTGAGATAAGAGCAGTTTCAATGTCTTGAGAGATCCGTGAGTCGCCATCGCTGTTTCCCAGTCTTGTTTTTTTTTTTTTTTCGTTCTATCATGCATCCACGCGGACATTGGTACTTGCATTGGATAATTCATGTTCTTACACTAGCTTGGCTTTTTAAAATCGTTATGATTGGCCCATTGACTTGCAGCGAGATGTGTTGTGGTCATCGTCCTTAGCTTGCGGAAACCTACTCACCTCTGATAAAACACAGGCTGTGGAGGCGTAGTTCGCTTGAGAATTACACTCCGCTTTGACGTTGGCCTCGACATGGTCCACTTTTGCTAACCTCGTGCTCGGGCCACGGCTACTACCGCCACAATGATTCGAGGACCACCACAATTTTTATTTGTGGTCCAGACTACACAATGGACCTCTCGTGTTCTTCCACACATTCGACATTGAGCTTTGACATCCTTGTTGATCATCTCCACTATAGACTCGCGGCTACGGACTGCGCTTTGACAGCCATTTTATCGTATAAGAGGTCAAGATGCCCAGCATGAATCGCCAACAATCTCAACCCTTCAGCGTCGTTTCCACGTCTTCATCATTTCATACCATCCTCTTCAATCATGCCGCTCGATAGCCTTGGTTACTGGGTTCCACACACCACCGTCCGACCTTCCGACCTCCATGTGCCTCTTCCATCAGTGGTGCAGGTCCCGACGGGGTATGACCAGCATGGCCCTATGCCCCCGCCTACAACGCCCATTCCCGGCCAACTCTTGAGCCTCTACTACAGCGACCAACGGCACGTGCAAGGCTACGCCCAACTCCCAGAGAATGTACCCGCGCCGGCTAACGGTTTTCCATTTAGGTCGGTCAGTGCTGAATTTGAATCGCTCAAGGAAGTCGCAATGCGGGCAGTTCGGGTGCCCACAGAGTGTCGGGAGGTCTTTGACGGACAGGTCGTCATTGAGTTTAGGCACCGGACCGCAGTGCATCCTACGGGTACGTTTTCATTTCGTTTCATATTCATGTTTCTTTTCTGGCGCTGGTACTGCGAATACTGACAAAGTTGTCCATGTGGATAGCGATGCCCCTGCGGGATATCTTCATCGGAAACGCGGGTGTTTTGGAAGGCGCGAACGATCCCATCCTCGTTCTACTCAAGGGCAAGAAGATCAAGTGCTCGATCATTGTAAGTGTGCCGTTCGTTGAGCGATAGTCGCCGATCGTTGGCGCATTGACGAGTGCTGATTGATCAATGGGACCTTTTTCATTTTAGTGGGGCGGGTATGAACCCGAACAATATACGATCACTGTCGTCGGGCGTAACGGCAGGCCACTGACACGATTCGAGCTCGGACAGCAAATCGCGGCGGCGTACGCCTCTTTCTTCAGTGTGAGTCTTCTGCAATTGAACGTCCCACAGTCATCTGTTCGAGTGCGCCCACTGACCTATCATTTCTTGATAATAGAAGATAGAGAAACATGCCATATTGCATAACGAAAACACCAGCAGATGCTTTATCCCCATCGCGCTTCATCAGGGATTGACGAAGTCGCAAGGCGCGCAACTTCTCCACTTGCATATCGCTAGGTTCCGCGGCAGAATTGGCGGAGTTTGGGCTGCCGACATGGAGGTCGTATCGACGTCATGACGGGCCTGCAGGCCAGGACCACAGTAAGGTCGCATATTTTTAAAAACTCATCACCGAAACCACTGCACTCACTAATACGTATTCACACACTACAATAATTTCCTGTAACGCTATATGTTTTTTTTCCAAAGTTGGCTTCAGATGTTTTTTTATGTCATTCTCTCGTATGGACCCACAACTCCTGACACAGAAGCATACTTCTCACCTTTCCGTCCGTTAATGTGTACATATCACAGCATAATTCACAGATTGTTTGCCCGCGGTCCAATTTACGACACTGTCTTGCGGAGTCCGGCGAGACGCCCCAAACACGAGTTACTATTCTATGAGTCTGAATCATTGTCTCATTGTTAGCCGTTACGAGCGCGTTCCGGAGTATGAGGACTGAATAGGACTGAATACTGTATGCGTTGTCTCAGCAAGGTTTGATCTGGGAGCTTCCCAATCCCCCCCATATTTGGTAAATGTTCTGTGCCACTAATATGGTGGCAATTCCCGAGCACGTTAGCGTCACGGAAGCCTCTCAGCTCACGACATGTTTTGTCTCGATCAAGGTGTAGACAGGACTCAGGGATCCCAGACAGGTGTCTAACCAAATAAACTTATGGATAGGCTCGGAACCTTTTAAGGACGACAGAGTTCAAGCAGACGGAACGTGATACCCCCGCTAGCTCCCCTCCCAGCAATACACCCATCGCTATGTCACTGTTCAAATTGCCCTTGCTGATGCTATCAGCAGTATCCTATAACATGGCCCTCCAGGCCCAGACGTCCCCTACCGCCGAGGACAAAGTGATGGGGACGTCATTTCGCGAGCGTATATGGAAACACGCCGCCATTCCCACTACCATATACTTAAAGGTCTTTTTTGCCCTCACGTGCGGCCGATGTAGCACTCACCGCGGTCGATTCTACTCAGACCATACTCTGGATGGCCGCCCTCGCAGAGTCGGCGGTCATCGTCAGTTCGCTATGGGGCACACTGCCCGACTCCGACTCCGATACCCAAATCACCCTTTCTTCGGCGGTCTTGAATGCGCTCGGGCCCGCTGGAACGAGCCAGCTGACTGCCCCGTTCGTCACCGGCGCGCTCCTCGTCATCTCAGGCGGGACCATCCGCTTGCTGTGCTACCGCACGCTCGGCCCGTTCTTCACCGTGCAGCAGGTCCTTCGCAAGGACCACAGACTCATAACGAGCGGGCCATACGCGGTCGTGCGACACCCAGGCTATATCAGTCTGATGATGTGCATCAGCGGGTCATGTCTCATGTACGCCACGCCCGGCTCGTGGTTGACCGCGTCACGGGTGTGGAGCGAGCTGTGGGTCAAGGCGGCAGTCGGGGGATGGTGTTTTCTCATGGCAGCGTCGCTCGTGACACTGTTGCGTCGCGTGACGGAGGAGGATCGCTTCTTGGCGGAACGGTTTGGGAGGGAATGGGAGGTTTGGGCGAGGCGGGTGAAATACAAACTAGTGCCGTTCATTTATTAGGGAGGAAGGGGAACGTTCAGCAGGGCGAGTTGAACGGCAGTCGTTGTTTGGGAATGAGTGGGGGGAAATTGAGCAGAACTTCCACGCTGTCCGTTGAGATAGTAGTCACAGATTGAATATACGCAGGATAATGATGATATCACTAGGAGCCAGAACGCCGGTAATGCGATGCTCGTCGCCGTCTTGCGCAAATGAACCATGTGGCAAGTTGGCAAGTTGTTGGTCGTCGCGGAGCGCGCGGTCATTTGGCTTCAAGCTCGTATGTACCATGCGTCATAGCAGACTGACCGTATTGATGCGTCACGCCAATACGGCCTAGCTACGACCTCGTGGAATCCATACTAATAGGTTGTGGAATCTTCATTAGGGAATGCATCAACTGAGTCTTCCAGAGCTTGCTATCGACTCGATGTTGCGTTGGCACGTCGAGCAGGAATGTATTCAACCTTGGAAAGCGCACTTGTGGGCACGCACAACCTATTGGATGATAAGCTGGATTCATCATATGGAATTGAGTTACTGATACTACCCCGAGTTCATCGCAGTCCCATTTGACCATGCTTGGAATAGTTCAAACGCCGAGGGTCTGCGTTACCTAATCTTCTACTCTCAACCTTGAACTTCCCACCCAAGTCTTTGATTCTCACTCATCATAATCGTCCCCTTAGACACCGTGCTCAGCATACATACAGGCAGAAAATGCAATCATATTCCTTCCAGACCACTATCGTTGCTCAAAGGAACCATTACGCACGAGTGAAAGGCCCTTCTTGGAAATCTAACTCATTAGGCATATATGAAGTTAGGGCAGGTTTCATTAAGTATCTACGGTATTTCCTCATCTCTCGTGTTTCGTAGGTATTGATCACATTTCGTTCCCAGGGATGTGTTTCACCTGTTTTAAACAGATCAGTGTATTTCGCGACTCGAGTAAGCCGCATATCATATGCGCTGTGATTTGGGGTTAAGCCACCGACTGTCGTCGCCTGGTCGTTAATACCTCCTGTCCCCTCATTCCTCGCATACGCCACCAACGTCTCGAACTGATTGATGGACGTACACACCCCTGGCAGCATCCCTTGCCAGCCTCCTCTGCATGCCAGACAGATGGTTACAGGGGTGGCATTTAACGAGGCAGGTGATTGGATTGTGTTCTCCGTGGTCGGAGCGCGGTTTATTGTCCTCGTCCTCATCGACGACAGCAGTGCAATCAAGTACACGGACTTGCGAGCATCTCGAACATCTTAGTATGCCTGAACTGATTTTTTTCCACTGCTTTATCACGGGTCACAAGTTGGCCTTCTGAGCTTGAAACAAGTTTTCTTTGAGGTTAGCGATGTTCACCTAGACGGCCCTGCAAGGTCTATAATCGGAGTGGCGGCCAAGGCCCTTCAGGAGAGCTTGAATCACAGGCTCGAAACCGAGCCCGATTGCGCCTTTCGTCCATTCATGTGCAATCTAAGTGCTGTCCTAATCCTCGCTGAAAGGGTGCCCAATAGATGCAACAAACAGATACGGCAGCTCAATTTACCCTCCCACGCTCCCAGAGTCCTACCCTCAGGGTCGTGGCTTCGCCGCGCCGTAAGCTCCCCATCTTGGTTCTCCGACTGGCATACTAGTAGTGGCACCTCCCACTGTGCCCTTCTGACATCGTCCCGACAGGATAACTCATGCGGTATATTCCTGTTTTGTCCCGATATGTATACCTACTGGTGGGTGCCGCGCTTTTATCTCCTTAGGAACATTTACGTGCCTGCGTTATGCTCCGGTTTTATTTTTAAGCGTCATGTTACCTTCCTCCATCGTTGGAAACATCGGGTGAGTTAGCGTGGAAGATCGTGCACGGCGTCGTTTCAGAGGTTCGAGTTGTCGGTAGTCACCTTGCGTATCCGCTAATATTTGTTCGTATCAGTGCGGCAAATGTAGGTCCCACAGTTCTCGCCTGGTGCTGCCCTTGTCTGCAATTAGTTGAAGAGGTTTGGATGACGCGGGCTGACCGCATTGCCGTAGGCCTAGCACTTGTGCTGGGATCGTAACCATGCTCGCGGATGACCCCCCGCAAGACGTCACATACACACAGCAGACCAAACTTCCACACCGTGCGTGACGAAAAGCCATCGAAGATCTTTCATTGTCACGCTCTCAAATCTTTTTCACGGTGTAGAATAATTCCTATATTCTGTCCCACTCTTCTGATCGCTCCCCACTCCCCCTGATACTCTCTATGCTGTCCTACCTGGTTCAACATCACCTTTGAGTGCATTGGTACAAGCTGTTGGTTCGAAGACCTGTCACCTTGGCAGTACGATCGGGTTTGATTATGATTGAGCGCACTGAAGCACCCAGTACGGCATGGGTGCGGGCTTTGGGAGGAACGGATGGAATGCGATCCACCAGCCTGATAGAATCAACGCGGTGGATATGTAACTCGGTTAACAATTTGCCATTCCGATCAAATCGATATTGTTGATCGGGTCTAAGTTTGACAGATACTCTTATCTGATATGGACAGGACCCAGTCGCATTGTTTGTTGAGCAGAAGAAGAAGAATGGTTGGGCAAGTTGAGCATGACCACGTGTCTACTCATCTCGTTGAGACCCCGGAGGCACTCCAACTGTCGGACTGCCAACTTCATCCCACAAGCCGATGTGACTCTGGATTGTGTTGCAGTCGTTTTTTTACGTAGCAGAAGCAGGAAGTAGAGTCTATCACCTATCGCTGGACGGGAACACCCGTGTGGCGTGACCAAAGGGTTGTCTTCGTGATAATAATGGTATCGTGCTGAGTTGGTGGAACCCGGCACCGTCATGGATGCTTGTACACAGCGCCGCTGGCACATGATAGATTGTCGGGATTCGGTTTACCGGGAGTGCTTACATCCCTTTCGAGTGGAGGCCATCTAGATTGTGTGAAAGGGGAAACAAGACAGCACCAATGATTTCTCGTTTGGCTAGGTCACGTTCGTCTTGAAATACCGACCGAAGAATGGAAGTCGACTCGGAATGTACATAGCAGTAAGCATTATACGGTGGCGGGAAGACATCGTTTGAAATGATTCACACCTGCTCTCTCTCCCATCAGAAGGCGAAATGATGTGAGATATTTTCGTTGAAGGAATTCTGTAGAGTTTGTTGATGATGGCGGTTGCTGATATTCTCATGATGGTATTGCTAAGAAAAAGTGGATGTAACATTACCCCTGTTCGCATGGAAGAATCATATGATGAAGAAGACCACGAGCACAGACAAATTAACACCCCTTTGTTGGCATATAACCACATTGGCGTTGAGCGTTGAACGTTACGACTATCAATCGGCAGTGTGGAATGCGCCCAAACTCTTTGCGAGAAAAGGTATGCCAATAGACGGAAAACTAGACATTTACGAAAGTCTCTTGGAAGGCATAGATGAAGAGCTGTTATTTTGTCCCAAATGAAGAATGCGTAGAAAAGGCCAAAAAGTCATCTGGCCAACATGGGGGTCGAACCCAGGACCTTCGCGTTATTAGCACGACGCTCTAACCAACTGAGCTAGCCGGCCCTGCAAGCTTTCCTCCCTAACGACATTATGACCTAAGGTGAGAAAGCTGACTTGGATGACTGACCAGTGGACCATCATATGAAGGTCAGCGCATCGACTCTCACAAACCACCAGAGTTCCCGGTGCGTGGGCGACAGCTTGCGTTCGAGTTTTAAGGCTGGTCTCGTCGGCAATAACCAAAAGGCACAGCGATGACTAATAAGGTTATTGATCAATGATCAGGGGAAAGTAGATAGCACACGCGGCCTGTGGGGACCGGGGAGTTCTCAAATTCGTCTAGGAGGCCTCCCACATGCCGCAAGCACCCGGTAACCTAGGGAGGATGGGAATGATGGGGGCAAAACTTAAAAGTTGGCCTGTGAGAGCATCTAGATTACATAATCTCTGACTCAGCTGTCAAATAATCTGATATGCTTCGGTGCTGCTTGAAAGTGACCGGAATCCGACTCACACCAAATTCTGTTCTCTCTCCAGCCAGTGGTCACCGTCGTCATACATTTCAGGGCGTTCTATATCTCACCCTATACTCTAACCATAGCCTAGCGCCTCACGCCATGTCCAGCGCCAACTTTCAAGTCATCGCCTCTCCCAGTCAATTCAAGGAAATCTTGTCTGTCGATCTGAATCGGGTCTCTCTAATTAATTTTTGGGCTCCATGGGCAGAACCATGCAAGCAGATGAATGAATTCGTCACTGAACTCGCCAAAAAGCACCCCGAACTGTTGGTCTTGCAAGTAAGGGCATTATTCCTCATCACCTCTAAATTTCGGCCGACTGATTTGATCAACATCCTGGTCGTTCTTTTCGTGGATAAAATAGGTCGAGGCTGAACAACAGGAGGAAATTTCAGACTCGTTTGATATCCAGTCTGTGCCCTCGATCATCCTTCTCCAGGTAGGCCCTGAATCGCCCTTGACGTCAGCCCGTTTTCTCATGCGGGATTCCAGGGCCACAATCTTCTCGGTCGGATCAGTGGAGTGGATGCTGCGGGCGTGACCGAGTTGGTCTACAAACATCTCGGCAAGGTTGCACAGCCCAACGGTCACGCACTTGAGAAGGTCAGGGAGTCGGAGGAAGAGCTTGTGGTGCGCATGCGCCGTATCATGCAGCAAAGTCCTGTCGTCCTGTTCATGAAGGGGGAGCCCGACAGCCCTCGTTGCGGCTTCTCGCGAAAGGCTGTTAACCTCTTGCGAGACAACAACGTGGCGTTTACACACTTTGACATACTCGGAGACGAAGCGGTTAGACAAGGTGATGCGCGTCCTCTTTGTCGGTAAACATATCCGCTCATTTGATGATCATGTGTCAGGTTTGAAGAAATTAAACGACTGGCCAACTTTCCCACAGTTTGTTGTCAACGGTGAGTTCGTCGGGGGACTGGATGTGGTTACCGAGATGGTGTCCAATGAGGAATTTGCGGATGTGTTTGTCACGACTTGAGGGGAACGAGGCACTTTCAGCGGCACATTGTATTACTGATCGAATGTGAATCTAAATTAGAACGGAAGCGTTTTTATGGCATTGTGTTGGCTCAACATCGAACGTTGAGGAGCCGGTGGAATGAAAATTGACATCATCTTTATGTTTTGTGACATGCTTTACACACGTGTCGGGTATGGTGATACCGTGGTAAGGATGTGACGGCACGGAAGATCTATCCCCTTGATTCAAGCCTTGGCCGCGATCGTACGCCCAACATGTGTCAGAGTTAACTTACCATAGATCCAACAACCAGCTGTACTTATGGCGCAGGAACTGAGCAACGAAATGGAGTTCATAAACTCGGAACAGATCCGTCGCAGTGATGATATCTATCCGATATGACTTGGCTTATTGGCTATAGAACCTGCGTAGTCGTCCTGTTGGCAGAGACCGCAGTGGGAACCTGATTGAATCACTGCCGGCACAGCACATGGCTGGATTCCGTCTTATAGTACGTCACTTTGTCAGATAGTAGTGACCCGTTGAGCAAGTATATATCCCCAGTTGGATAATTGTTATCGGATGCTCCACAAGATTAGCTCCGTTTACATTTACCAGTACGCCCCGTACCTGCGAAGTCCAGGGTCCACGCGCGTGACGTCACGCGATACGGCCTATGTGCAAACAAGTCCAAACTAGGACTACTCCTTGCTCTTCTTCTTCTTCCTGTTCACGCGTTTGTATAAGTATTCATGATGACGGTCCGCTTTCAGATCATCGTCCCTTCCTTTCCTTTCCATTTTCTGTTCTGTTTTCCCTCATGTCAAGCCAAGAAACAGCACGTGTATTGCTCCTCATAGACGTCCAAGTTAACCTGTTGAGAGACACCGCGGCCGGAGGCGTGCCCGCAGCACACACCGTCCGTCAAAACATCGAGCGCGTCCTTCAAAAGGCGCGCTCAGAGAAAATCCCACCTCGCATCATTCACGTTCGCAACAACGGCGAGACCAGCGAGCCAGACGAGCCAAACACGCCCGGCTGGCAGCTGGTCTTCTCCCCGCTCCCCCACGAATATGTCGTCGACAAGAAGAAGAACAACGCGTTCGCGGGCACGCGGCTTGGCGAACTCATACCGACGAACGCCGAGGTTATCGTCGTTGGTATGCAGAGCGACTATTGCGTCCGTGCAACGTGCAGCGCCGCACTCGGTAGAGGGAACGTGGTGATCTTGATAAAGGGTGCTCATGCCACCCTCGATTGCAAGGAGATTTGGAACGGCGGAAGCACCACCCCGGCTCATGTGATCGAGGCTGAGATCGAAGCCGAGCTGGAGGAGGCTGGCGTGAACACCTTTGACATGAAGGACCTCCCTGATATCTTCGCCGATCGATAGTTGTCAGCCGCACCAAGGTTTGACCCGCGCTTGGTGTTCATGTACGATTTCTTGCGGTAGCACACATATTTACGGTAAGCATGACTGCATGATGGTTAATCAGGTCTTGCTGACGGCGCAATACAGGATTGGATCAAAACTCACCTCTATAGAAACAATTACTCGCCTCGGAAGATCTCATATATTTCTATGTAGCAGTTTTTCGCTTCTGCTTATACGTCCACCTGTGGTGGTTCAAACGTGGATTATTTATCGTCTCTGTAAATGTAGCACACTGTCAGTTCGATATTTAGAGTTACTTTTGTCTTGTTTGTTTCTAAAGCGTTTGGTAAACAACGTCCAGTCACGTGAGTTGACATGAGATGTAGTGACAGTCACCCGCAATTTACTGTCACAGACATGACCACTAACCAAGAAAACGCTGTGGACCCCTACAAATCAATCACTGATGGCAATGTCTATATTGAGTTTTGATGCGTAGCACAGAAAGCTCAACATTCGACAGAATCAGCATCTGAAGTTGACCACGGACGCACCCTTCACACCCACATATGTCCAGCAGACGCTGACGCGTACCTCTGACCCCGCTGGGACGTACGAGAGTCGTGTCAAGGGTCGCCACGTACTCCTCGAGAACCCCATGAAGGAGAGCAGAGCCAAGAAAGAGAGAGCGGCGAAACATGCTCGCAAACAGGCCGAAAAAGAGCAGAGGAAACTCAAACCGTTGGGCAGGAACGCGGCGGAGTCAAAGGGGCTTTGGAAGTTGGAGAAAGGTGCGACCAGGTGCGTGCTGTCGTGCCTCCCTATTTCCATCTGTTTGTCCCTCATTTTTGTCGGTTGCTAATGCGAGCGTTTGCCACTGCATCATTGCGTGATTGAAATCGGTTTAGATTCGAGCTATTCATACCGTTGCATCATCTTTGGATGGGGTACATGTCAGAGTTGTTGGGACTTGGTCCTCCTGATGCTGATGCATCTACTTCTACTTCGTCGTCGTCGCATCATCGGAGCAAGATGCCGAGCGCCTCATACATGCATGCCAAACTGGTGAAGGCCGATCTCAACGGATCGTTGCTCACGGGTAAGTGCGAACGAGTTCCACATCCACCCTTCCGTCCACCTGCCGATGTGTTAAAACCCCTTAAAACCCCCCAAACAGTCCGCCAGAGCCGGAACCCGTGCCTCGTCGGCATCTCTGGAATAGTTATTCACGAAACTGAGAACGCATTCAAGATGATCACGCGGAAGAACCAGTTGAAACGTACGGACTTTCATCCCCTCGTTCATTCCCCCGATCTTCTCTGACGAAGAACTTCGTTGTTTCTCTCCCTTCTTACAGTCGTTCCGAAACGAAATTCAGTCTTTGCGCTCGCCGTACCTCTCTATTCCACGCTTTCTGCGTCCGTGGCAGAATGTGATCCCATGCAGATGTCGCTCCAATCACAAGAAGAACGAGAGTTGGATCAAGTACACTCGCAAAAGACATCATGGACAGTCCTCGACAGGCCTTTCATTGAGTTCAATTTGTACGGAAACCAGTTTTGTTTCCGTTCTGCGGATCGGTCGAACAGGAAATTTAAAGCCAAAGAGTCGGTCGAGCTATAATGGTTTTAGGAGGTCGAAGGTGTGGAGCATGATGTCCGAGAAGCGTTCTTGGCAAGGAATCTAATGCTAGCTCGACTCTTTGTACACATAGTATGAGAACTATGTGCCTGTGCTGACTGCATCATATTCTGACTGCGATCCCAGCGTCAGCTGCGAACGTGAACACAACGGACTAGGGAGCGACTAGGTCGGGACAGCTCCGCGTTTGCCACCTCAAAGTTCAAGTCGATAGACCACGCACGCTCAAATTTTGGTTTACATTTATTTACTGGTCACAGATAAAACTACATATGCCTGATCAAGCTGTTGATTGTACATGGTTCGGGGGTAGACAAGACGGCGCGGTCACTCGATGTCTGATCGAAAATGAGAAATGGTAAACAGAAATTGTTAAAATATCCCTCGTGCTGTCAAAGAACAAATGGTAACGATATTGGCTCGCACGAAGCCGCAAAACTAGCGAGGCCAAAGTTAGACTAACCGGCAAGCAGATGCAGATACCATGCGTACCGTGATCATATCCGATGGAGTCGGGGGGATTGGTGGCTCCGCGCCCCACTAGGGAATAGTAGATAAGCCCAGGTGAAGGTGTTGTCGTCGAATACGTGCGAGAAAACGTACTATCACAGTTTGAAACCACCAGCGAGACCCATCACATTCTCCGGGTCTACCGCCGCTTTGATCTCTCGCAACTTATGGAGGTTTGCACCATACAACTTCACCAGCGGCGTGTCGTAGATAGCATAGTTGGGATAGACAGCCTCGGGAGCGTTGCTCTGATCGTCATTGATGACCAGTCCTTGCAGCGTCCGCGCGCTCGTCCGTATAGCATCATGAATCACTTCGTCGTATTCCGGCGATAGCCATGCATAGTACATGTTGAGTGGGAGAAGAGCTTGAGTACGATCAGGCGGGTATGCCGATGGAGTCGTATTATGGCTGTATATCGTGGGGAGGAAGGGTTCCACGTCATAAGAAACAAAAATCGTTGATTTCGGAAGGTTTTGGCCCCAAAACTGAAGTGAAACAGTCAGCGACTCATTTCAGGAATGGGATCTTCCGCTTACAATAGTCTCGTTGGCGATCGACTGAAGCAAGGAGAGCGAATAATTCGGGACAGAAATCGAATTGAAAATTCCCCTATTGTAATCCTGTCGGGAGCCGTCTCGCGGGTTGGGTGAGATATGCCCTCACCTTGCACCGTAAGTTCCGGGTATAGATTGTACTAAGGAAGCAAAGGAGCGATTTCCAACAATATTCTGAGCGACCGACGGGATCGCCATGAATTCGTCAAAGATTCCGGGAGGCGGTGTGGGTGCATCGTAAAAAAGGATCTGGAAGATGCCCAGCTGCACCGATGCAAGGGAGTCTGTTAATTTGGGCTTCTAACAAGACGCTGCACAAAGGAATTACCTGTCCGATGATGTAGTTGTATGTGGGGAGTATCCCAGCCTTTGGATCCGTGACATTTGCTGCAAAATTAGCCGTCGCCAGGTTCACTTGGTCTAGAACGCTCGCGCTATAAATGATGAGACCACCCTTTCCACCTGGGTTATATTCTGGCCAGTATGAGGAAGGGATACA